>JAECUM010056077.1:0-34473 GCA_016617855.1 Megalonaias nervosa | reverse complement strand
ATTTCACATCTCCAATAACAGAACGTATTACTGAACAGCCTTCAGTACTGTAGCCATGTTCAGGAACTTCTGTTTGCTTTTTTATTAGATGTCTTGTTTGTGTTATTTTTTATGATTTGTTTGGTTATTTTTAGTATATCGGTATTTGTTGTGGTGCAATTGACATAAAACGCTCTTCGTCAAACAAAAGAAACAACGTCGTATGCAGCATCGATGTATACGGCTAAAACGGCTTGATAAGGGCGTAGTCACCACGAAATACAAAGTGCAGTAAACACAATCAATCGCTTGTATTTTCAACATTGAATTTGCAAGTATCTGAGAGAGAGAGAGAGAGAGAGAGAGAGAGAGAGAGAGAGAGAGAGAGAGAGAGAACAAAGAAATTACTTGTTTACTTGTCAACAAAATAATCATTGACTGTCAGACCTGCCATACACGGTCAAATCGGTCTAATTGGTCCGATCTCCAGTGCTGTGCATTTCTTCAAAACTTCTTAAGTCACATTAAAGTCTAAATCAGTGGAAGAACAAATTTGTAAGACTGGTGATTTCATTGTTAATCTAACATCTCCAGGGTAGTCAGGAGAGCACTGAAATAACGCTTCTAGGGTTACGAATCGACGAGATGTGGTGGTTTCTCTCATTACAGTTACCAAAACTTGAAATACGGGTCAAGTTAGTTGGTTGAATTGTATGGAACCCACAGTGTAGCATAGATGAAATACGTATTAAATTGGCATACGAATCTTAGGGCATGGCACAATGAAGTTATATTTGTTGTAACCACAGTGATCTTTTCCTTGAAATATTATAACGACATGTACCATTATAAGATCATTAGTGGAGACTCGTACTCAAGTGATTATTTCAATCGAAATTTATGAAATGAGTTTAATTTTTAAAGACTATCTAGAGACTGAAACTATTCAGCGTATTTCAGTAATTTAACCTTAAATAATATCAGATGTAAGATGGTATTATTTATAAATACAGATGTAAGATGGTATTATTTATAAATACAGGTGTAAGATGGTATTTTTTATAAATACAGATGTAAGATTGTATTATTTATAAATACAGATGTAAGATGGTTTTATTTATAAATACAGATGTAAAATTGTATTATTTATAAATACAGCTATAAGATGGTATTATTTATAAATACAGATGTAAGATGGTATTATGTATAAATGCAGATGTAAGATGGTATTATGTATAAATACAGATGTAAGATGGTATTATGTATAAATACAGATGTAAGATGGTATTATGTATAAATACAGATGTAAGATGGTATTATGTATAAATACAGATGTTACTCAGCATTACAAAAACAGAATAAAGAATTTACTTTCGGATGCCTTGGTCATTACGCCTTCATATGTCCTCATCCCGTCATTCGCTATGTCATAGGGAGTTATTGGGTGTTATTAAACGTATGTAATAATGGAAAATATCATACGGGGTATATAGTTCTAAATAACACAGCAGCCACGTGATAGATTCATAAAGTTAAAGCCGATTTATAAATATAAATGACACTGACAATGATGGAATAATAGCCGAAATGATAAAAACACGACTCCAAAATATCTCTTTATTTAGTCAAGACAATTTCTTTAAAATGCCAAAATATGATGTCATGATATTAAAAATGACAAAACTGAGCACAGGTTCAAAGTCACTTTATTAATTTCTAATAGAAATTTAAAGTACATGCCATTATTAATGAAGTTAATATACCGTGACATTCAACAGTTGTAAAAGATCACGGTAGAACGTTTAATAAGGTTAACACTACTATACCTTATAAGGATTTCACCTGGCATCAGTATAAGAGTTGTTTATATCAAAATAACTTATTCCTCGAAAACAAGGCGCACCAACGTTCCCTCACTTTCTAGTTGATAGAAAGTGTTGATTTTTGTTTATAACGCCATAAGCACAGAGAAAAAGAGATGGAGGCTCATTTAGTAGGCCTGTGATTGAAGTTTCCCCTTCGACTTTCCATTCGTCACAATGTAAGGTTCGTTGCATAAAAATATTAGTAATACAAATGCTTTCTTCGAGCAATCAGCTTATCATAGAAAATGTTTCACCACCACAAACCTACAACCACCCCTCACCCTGATTACATAGGTTTATTGAATCATGTGCTTTAAGAAAGACTAAGAATCGTAAAAAAGAACGTTTACGTAAAGTTCCCCAGACAAGTGCAAATTTATTAGTAACTGTTTTGTCCCAGCGCTATCAAAAAACATAGATACGCCAAAAAAGCAAAACACGGTCGGATGACAACGATAGTAGTCTGGAAAATATATCCAGTGTGTAACAATAGGATCATGACATTTTCAGAACACGTTTATTGTTATTGTTATTATTATTATTATTATTATTATTATTAAGGATACTTGTCTGGAAAATATATCCAATTTGTAGCAATAAGATAATGGCATTTTCAGAAAACGTTTGTTATTATTATTATTATTATTATTATTAGAGAGGTTTCAATCTGTGAATTAATCGTTTTGCAAGATGCTGCATCGATGAGTTGTCATTCGTATTCTCTTTTTATGTAAACGAAAGAAGCTAGGTTTCATTTCATATTTCGCTACATAGGTTTTCTTCATCTTCAAATTATACCTGTGTTCCATACATTTTCTAGTTTTAATCAAAATATGCAATTTACCAGCTGCACCGAAATCAGTTTCTTATTTAAAACTAACTTGAACATTGTGTGCCATGCTAGTAATCGGAAAGAAATGCGACAGTTAGCATTTCACGATGCAATAATTGTTATAAACAGTAACGACAATACAATAAAAAAAATTAAAAGAGAGAATCTTCATAGCAACATTTTTGTAATGACTATCTGCGTATAAGGGCAAAAGTTCATAAGTTCCATTTGTACTCAAATCTGTTACGACTCTATGGTCTCAAACTCAGTAACAAAAAGAAAAACCAACAGGTTTAGTACAATTAACAAATAATGTATTTCCCTTGAATACAAAGTGAAATCTTAAAGGAATTTAATGTATTGCCAATTAAATAATTCATAAAATAACATTGCAAGTCCAAATTAATAGTATTCCGAATGAATTTCAATCTTGAATGTCCTGATGTGCCAATAGTCTTGAATGTGCCGATGTACCAATATTTTTGCTGTATCACAATCGTATAATCCAGAATATCTTTGAATGAATTCACAATAATCACAAAGAAATGTTTCGTCCCAAATGTCTATGTGGACTTTGTAATTTCACGATGTAAATCATGGGTTTGATTCCAGAACATTCTAAATGTTGTGAATAAAGAGACTAGACCTTGATCTTAAGTATCAGTAAGCAAAATGATAAAAGTCAAAAGTCTGGTACGCCATAGCTATTCCACCCTCAATCACAGACAAAGGCCAAGCAGACAAATAAATTCAAAAAAATAATAAATCGATATATATATATATATATATATATATATATATATATATATATATATATATATATAGAGAGAGAGAGAGAGAGAGAGAGAGAGAGAGAGAGAGAGAGAGAGAGAGAACTACATCATAAAGACCACTTCTAAACAAAATCAGATTAGCCTTTGCAGAGAGGTTTGACTATATCTCGCTAAGAGATCTGCATTCCTCTGTTGATGTTCAATAGTTAGATTTTGGCTTCTGGATGGAATCGATATAATATGAATTATATACAAAAGATCCAATCACTTGGTCGACTTCACAACACCTAATAGATAGGCTGTCAATCAGTGAATTGAAGTTAACGAATGTATCACTGGATCGGCCAAGATTCGATTCGGCTGATCGGTTTATAGCTTAAGCGAGTCATCCTCCTGTATGCCATCTTGCCCTTGGCCGTCTCTTGTATAGCATTGATGCTTATTTGAATGTGATTTAGGACTACGAATATTCGAGTCAGATGTCCCCCAAATAGTCAAAATGTCTTTCAAACATCGTAGCAAATATTTTACATGTATACATTATATGAGTATTCACGATGAAGATTACATATCAATCAAAAGAAGTAAAACATTGAATAATAGTTGCATTTATTTCATATAAATAAAAAATGTTTCAAACATAAATGGATATCATTGAATATAAATTGAACATTTATTACATATTCATACGAAATAGTGAACATAAATTATGTTTATTCCATTAAAATATATTTAATCGGATTTTAAAACCTTTGACAAATTACACTGGTTTACAATTTTGTAGAAATCGTCTGCTTCAGAGAGAAAATATGCTATTTATTATGGATTTTGATGTGCTGAATTCAAATATGACAATTAAAACAGCTGGCTGGCTACTGTTTCCAAGATATTTAAGTTTTTACATTCTACGTCTATGTATATTGTGTAGATAGTAGAGTTTTAATCATAAATTGTAAACCTTGGTCTTTTCATGTGTTTATGGTTGCTTTACATGATAATATTTCACCTGTCCTGTTTAAAAATCAGCAAAAGGGTCATTTAAATAAAATGTATTATGAAACAAAAGGCAAAAAATCTATTATGTATATATAAGTGTATAGTTTAGTCCTTATCTAGTGTCTACTCGGCGCTTCTTGGCTTGTCTCTTGTATTCATTAAATGGAGCATCTCTTGTTACTATTCAGCAATAGTCTGCAAACATTGATGGGCTCCATTTGCTCGGATACCTTTTATCCATTGTAGCAATGTCCTGGTGAAATCACTCGCCGTGCTCGTCGCTAACTTCTGCAGTTCAGTGGGAAAAAAATCTAGATGAGAGTGAAAAAATGTATCTTTAGACACAAGCTGCAACTTAGGATTTTGCATGCCTTACGGATGTTTTCCACCAACTCCCTGTAGTTGCCTGTCTTGTTGTTTCCGAGAAAATGTGTTGCCACTAACTGGAAGGCTTTTCATTACATCTTTTCCTTGCCACGCAGTGCACGGTCAAATGCATCATCTCGAAAACGTTTACGAATCTGAGGACCACCAAAGACACCTTCCGTTATCTTTGCTTCATTTAACCTTGGAGGTACTTGAAAGCTGCTTTTGTTTTGTCCATGGCTTTGACAAAGTTCTTCTTCAGACCAATTTGATGTGCAAAGGTGCTACCAAAATCTTCCTTGATTCAACAAGTGGTGGATGCTGGACACTTTTCCTCATTGGCTCCAATGACTGTCGAAGTGGCCAATCTCTCTTGATGTAGTAGGAATCTCTAGCACGACTATCCCATTCGCAGAGAAAACAGCTGTACTTTGTGTATCCAGTCTGCAGACCAAGCAAGCAAGAATGAACCATTCAATCGCCACAAAGACACCACTGATATTGGTTATAGTTTATGCACCTCAAAAGTTGTCTCATGTTTTCATAAGTTTCTTTCATATGGATTGATTGACCAACTGAAATTGATGGCAAAACATTGCCAATATGCAGCAAAACAGATTTAAGACTCGTCTTCGATGAATCAATGAACAGTCTCCACTCTGGATCATGAACGATGTTGAGGGCTGCCATCACATCATGGATGTTTTTGCAGGCTACAAGATCACCTTACATGAAGAAGAATGGGACAAGATCCTTTTGACGGTCACGGAACATGGAAACCCTAACATCACCTGCCAGGAGATTCCACTGCTGTAGTCTGGAGCCCAATAGCTCTGCCTTACTCCTAACTCTTGGATAGTTCAAAATCCCAGACAAGGTCATTCAGTTCACCTTGCGTTATCAGGTGTGGTTCAGAGGAGGAGGATGGGAGTAAATATGGATCATGTGACATTGATGGTTCAAGACTAGAAGTTTCATCCTCTTTCTCTTCCTGGTCTGACTCAAGTAAGAATGAATCTGGTACATCAGGAACCAGCAGTCTTTCTCCCTGGGGTACTGGGTGTATAGCTGATGGAATGTTTGGATAATGCACAGTCCACTTTGTCTTCTTTGACACACTTTTCCCAACTTGAGGCTCCATGCAGAAGTAACAATTGTTGATATGATATGTTGGCTCTCTCCAAATCATTGGCACTGCAAAAGACATACATTTCTTTTCCTGTTCAACCACTGGCGAAGATTTGTTACACAAATCTTGCAGCATATTTGTGGGGACCAACTCTTGTCCTGATCACCAATTTTGCAGCCAAAATAAAGGTGATAGGCTTTCTTAACCACAGTCGTTATACTGCGCGTTTGTGATGCAAAAGTCACTTCACCACAAACATAGCAGAAGTTATCTACATTGTTCACACAAGTCCAAAGCATCTCTGCTCACTTTGGCTAAACAGAAAAGTGTCCCTCTGCAAAATCAAACAATGACAAATAAGAGAGCACGACACTGTATGATTTCTAGAGCTGATATAGGGCAGTTTGTTCAGCAGAGTGATGTAAGCTTAGTTATGATTGCATCATCTATGACTTCTAGGAATAACATGATGAAATTCATATCACGTATGACGCAATACCATCTTCAGATTGCATCATTCATTGTTTTGCCTAAAAAGCAAGTACTGTCCAAATCAAGTCGTAGATCCAGTCAAAGATGTATTTTAGTCCCTTCCCTTTATAACTCGCTTATCCTCCGCCATTCCCAAGTCAAGGTCGTATATACTGACCTAGTATCATATCTTTAAAACTAGACCCAATCAACAATTTTAAGCATAATTTTTGTTCTCAGTGAGCCAGAATTAGTAAAGTTTGACTATATTTACTTCGAAAGAAATTTGGCTGTAGACTAATGTTATAAGTCAATGTATGTTTATCTCATTTCACAGCATGCATTCCTTAATTAGGCTGACCACGTATACGGATTTCTTGATTCTGAGTTGTTCTTGTAGACAATTCAATTCATTCTTGTCAGTATAAGATGAGCGAAACAAAGAGCTCATCAAATAAAAATGGGAAAGAAAGTCACGGTCATAAAATATAACAGAATATTCTCTCGCGTAATGTTAGTGATTTAGTATTGTGGATGACTCTACGGGGCCCCCTGGGTAGAGAAAACTCAACGGCTAAATTTCTCTCGATTAGTGTACTAATACCACACTCTCGATAGCACTGGTATCGCATTCGTACTTGTGTAATTAATTCTTAAACCCATTCTTCAATCGATATTCATAACCATGTAGGCGAAATGCATGTTAGTGTTCACGTGGCTGGGGATTTACGTTCTGTTTCATATGGATCTTCCGTCATAGTGGGTGATGAAAAGACGGATACTACAGAAGTGTGTAATTTTTTGTAATCGAAATTGCATAGCTAAACTTTCCATTTCTGTCCAATTTCTGCATTTAATGTATTTCTCGGTCAACATTTTTCTAGTAATTGACAATATTGCAAGCTGAGGGATTTTCCGTTTTCATTTCAACTAATTCTGTATTGATTGTATTTGAGACTAACACAAATGTTTTATAGTGTCCTTGATTTTTATAAAACTGTTGACTTTCTTTGCTTTTGGTAACTGCGGACTGAAAAAAAAGATTTGATGCCAAGTCTGTTGTCTGTTTGGTTCTGAATTTCATCATATTCAGGTATTCAGGAGAGAGAGAGAGAGAGAGAGAGAGAGAGAGGGGCGCTTTTTTTGTGCGCATCAGTGTGACGTAAGCATTTTTTTAAATAACTAACATTTGATGAACTGATATAAAAACTACCATCATCAAGCCAGAATCCTGGTTGTCGAATACTTTATCTCGTCATAAATAATATAAAAATATTAATATAAAAAGCTAGCATAGATCATCCTTGGACGTCTAGTTCCCTTATGAAAGATAATAGCATACATTCGGTTGAGTGTCCTGCTAACGATACAAGGAAAAAGATGTATGATTGTAAAAAGTATTAAAATTTAATGAATTTACACAACCGTCTAATGCGAATTTATGAGTTCAATTTTTACACAACCGTCTAATGCGAATGTATGAGTTCAATTTTTACATAACCGTCTAATGCGAATATATGGGTTCAATTTTTACATAACGTCTAATGTGAATGTATGAATTCAATTTTTACATAACCGTCTAATGCGAATATATGGGTTCAATTTTTACATAACGTCTAATGTGAATGTATGAGTTCAATTTTTACACAACCATCTAGTACGAATGTATGAGTTCAATTTCACAATGAACGATTTTTTTAATGTATTATCCTATTAGACTTTATCTCGGATATAAAATAATCTCTGTGTGTATTTCCACCCTAGGACCTGTTTTCAATACACATCTGCGTCGATTAGCAATCTGTTGCAGTTTGATAAATTATAAAGTATTATATATACCTTGCATCTACGTGGGCAAACAAACACTCATAAGAATAGGAAGATTAAGAAGGGTGATTCTTCGAGTCCCTTCTATTATGAAAATCTTTTATATTTACACCCGTTGTAAATTAATCATATTGTGTGGTATGGTAGTTTACTTGCTCGTTCTAACTAATAACTGCTCCCCTTAGTAGCTGTAATATTAGATAGGGACTGCTCTCGGAGATAGGGAGCGCCGCGATCCATCATGGAAGATATCTGATGTGTATTAGAAACCAGTGAATAAACCCTCTGTGTGTGTGTGTGTGTGTGTGTGTGTGTGTGTGTGTGTGTGTAACGACTTGAGATTTCCTCGTTTTCATGACACATTCTGAAGGAAAAGTAGGTGTGTGCGAGAGAGAGAGAGAGAGAGAGAGAGAGAGAGAGAGAGAGAGAGAGAGAGACTAAAGTAACTTCCGTCTTGGGATCTTAGCTATAATTCAGGCTGGCGACAAATTATAACTTTCTGACATGTTTCACATAGATAAATAGTCTCCTTCTAAAGCTAGATGGAAAATATTCCAGATTATAAAATATATTAACATTTAATGCATTATTAGATAACCGTCTAATGCAATTTCACAGTTCAATGCGACTTCACAGTCGACTACTTTCCAAGTGCATTTTCTTCTTTGATTGTTTTCTGGTTGAAAATGTACTTAACAAAGTTTATTTGCGTCAAATGAAAGTCTTGTTGTACGTGCGTAAATTGTACATTATTATATTTTATGTATACCAACGTGAGCAAAAACCTAGTAAGAATACGACAATACATCAACATTTTAAGAGGCGTGATTTCCTAGTCACCTGAGGCATGAAATCTTCATGTTTAAGTCCGTTTTTATTAATCGTACTGACGGTAAATATCATAGACGTGTGCATACGCGAGATAAGGTTGGGGTATACTATAACTTGGGGCTGGGTTCTTAGCTATATCCCTGGTAGGCGACACATTATAGGTCTCTAATATGTTAAGTAAAAATAACAAATATTTTCTATGTATCTTCACTTCAAATTGGTATGATTTTTTTTCCCCGGTTGGATCAGGAGATTCATTTCCACCGTCATCGTCACAAGCGACGGGCGAAAATCCGCTAAGCTTCTTTACCATTCATACACGAATATATTTTCTCTCCATTGTGACTTAGCATGACCTTTTACGTTATTCGAATGAACCAATCAAAGTTTCTCTTCCAAGCACAGTCACTTTTTTAAACGGGCACTCTAACTGACATGTAGGAGATTTTAATACTGGATAGTTGATGACGTATTCCTGTTTATGTGTAAACGAGGAATTCCCAGATCAGGCAGCCAGAGGTGATCAAGGAGTGTAGCGCATTATCGCTCGTGGCTTGCGACGATGTTCATCTCTTTGGTATGGAATTTGGAACTGATTGCAATTATACATGCGTAACTAAGCAAACGGATAATAATAATGTCTTCATTTTGATCAGTGTTTCTGTGTAACTTTGCTATCAAGTTGGTACGAGTGACCGATGAAATGGATGGGAAACATACTGGGATGGAAAGAGGAAAATTGATCATGAGTTTAAAAAGCATGATCTCCAAAGTATATTAGAATGTGGGAAAATATATTATACAATTTTTGTGATTCTGCATGATAATGCTGGAGACAACGGCATGATGGATGGACGCAATGGCAAAACGGATGGCAGATGTTTGGAAGAACTGAGGTTTCCAAACTACCCCTTAGCCCCCGAAGAAAATAATCAAGAACCGTTTCAAACACCATAATCGTTTCTTACTTCCCGATAATAATTCAATTGAGAGATAGCATCAGACTGTAAGAAAACTGAATATGTATGTACTCAAAATGTTACCATGGCTGTTGTGCTACTGAGCGAATGTGATGTATTGCGTGTGTAAAAGGGCACAAGCATGTAAAGGGAAAATGTGTCTATATATATATATATATATATATATATATATATATATATATATATATATATATGCTATATATGGGTTATATATGTATATGCTATTATCAAAGATTTGTTTTAAAAAAATACATGTCTGCTATTCCTTCGGGCATAAAGTAGTTGAAACTTTATCATTTTGGTTAATATGTTGTTTGTTAATTGTCCATCCAAGTTGTTTTAGTTTAAAATGGTCTGGAACTCCCACCGTCTAATTGAAATTGAAACAAAACTATGCATTTCACACCAAAATGGTGAGTAGACTGCCTTTAGCCCAGTGTCGTTGATCCACTTCTTTCCACACGAACCCTTCAGTTTGGAATTTGCATTAATAACCCAATGCATTGTGGGTGATATGGCTGAATCGTGTGTTTTTGTCTCTCAAACACAAAATGTATTAGCATTTTCTTCGATTTCCTGACTGAACTTGACCCTAATGTTTATCAAAATATAATTATAAGAACGCTGATCATCCAGTGAAATTTCGAATAACGCCAGTCGAGTCGAGTCGCTTTCTGATTACCTGAGACTTTTGAGTTTATTGTGATGGCTCATGGGGTCTTGTTTTGCATACAACATTGAAATTGCTTGTATTTTAAAAAATAAAACAAAAAATAAAAGGGTTTACTGCTGAAATTTTACTGTCACGCTCATTATTATATAGTATCATCGTTACTCAAGACAGATTTTTATAACTTTTTTAAAATTGATCTTGTGTTTCTGCATAATAAGCAATAATGATTTTATTTGGCATTTCATAAAGAAAGATTGCGATATTGAGGGTGTCATTCTAGTAATGCCAGTTGAGTCCAGCAGTTTTCAATCATGAGAAACGTTTATCTTCACGGATATAGTTTTGTAAAACAGATTCTGGAAACAGTTGTTTTTCCATCCACCATTAAAATAGTATGCTACTTTGTAAGAAATGACAAAGAAAGATAACTGACTGCTTCAGCTCGACATTAATGTTTATTACACTAAATTTATGCCAACACAAATATTCAAATAAAATTTCTGTTATTTATGAAATATTCATTGCGTATCTGCATAATACGTATGGACGATATGCATTTGCAATATTGACATCGCAGGCCGTCGTAGAACACTAGTTTTAGCAACTGTCTGCGTTAGAAAATGAAAACAATCAAAATGAAGTTATTTGCAGAGTGGTCTTCTTCAATTCTAAGTTAAGGTGCGTTAACGTAATGGTTTTGAGGAATGGCTGGATATTAAATACCATTGCAAGGAAACTTTTTTCAAAACGTTTCTAATTCAAAACCGTAACAATATGGTTTCGCGACATTCTATTTTGAACTTTTGTCAACTCCTGCACAGGGTTCCCAAGAATCTGTGAGAGGCTTTGTGTTATTCCATCCTATATTACACTCAAATACCTTTGATTTGATGCCTCTACAGACATACTTGGTGATGTCCTAAATTGTTGACTTCCTATCTTTTTGCCACCTTGATCCTCATGTTACGTGACCTCTGGGTCAATGTCACCAGGATCAAAGATGAAACACATGTTACAAATATGTCATCACTAAGAATACTTAAGAACTGTACCAAAACAAAACTGAAAGGCTTTGTGAACAGAACATGCTGAAAATTTAATGTGTTTTTACCTTTGACCCTCTTTGAAGACATTTTAGATTAATACACGATTGATGAGAATACGTACATATTAGCACTGACAAACAAATGAACGTGATATAGAGAGAAAATACTTGTGATCTGAATTTCGAGTTGTATCGATGGACAGGCTGACGGAGAGTCAGGCAAGAGTAATACAAAGTGCTGAAAATGATAAATCGTCGTTAACTCTCCTATGCCATGATACCTAAAAGTCATCCTCAAGAAGTGGACTTCTCTGATTTATTCAGGAACATGTCCCCTTGCATGTTCAATCCTAACACAGGAGATCGGAACGAAAGGCGCAAATTTCAACCTTAGCGTTCAGCCCAGTTAGAATGGATTGCAGATGAAGAGGAAGCCACCCATGGCGGGCTACTTATCAGTCAGCTGAGTAAGCTGAGTAGAAGTAGCACTGTTGGCTCATGGCCACGATGCGCTGATCCTTAGGGCCATGGCTAAGCGAGGACCAAATGGAAAAGTTTACTAACAATGGCTCAGGCTAGCGATTTATCAGATGTGAGGAGGGAATGCTCAAAAGTTCACTGTACTAACTGTTTCGAGGCATGGGACAAATACTCACGCCTAATTTCCATTCCCCAAAGGACAGTCATAAACTTAGATAACCTCGACGCAGGATGTTTTGAATGGGCACTTTACCTTCCCAATATAAGTGTCTGGGAGCGCTGCGATTTGACAAGCTTAAGTTTCCTCTGAAGACCTAATGACATTACCATTTTGAGACCATTAATCCCACCATTGCTGAGACAACGCTCTTCACCCCATACACGTGTCTAGATCAAACCGCCATCATGCTGCTGTTATCTGCCGACAACAAACAACACTACATATGGATCAAATGAACGCTGTTAGTAGAAGTGGACAATCTGGACTTCGCCGATGACCTGGCTCTTCTCTCACACAGGCATGACCAGCTTCATGACAAGTTTACTTGTGTTGAAACAGCAGATCGAATAGTCATGCTGATGAATGTTGAGAAGAGTGAAGATCAATTGCAGATCCAATCACCCAACCAGGCTTAACAGATGGGAAATAGAAGAAGAATATTAAAATTGGGAAAGCTAAAGCTGCTTATTTAAAGGTCAAATAAAGTTTGGAAAGCTAGATAAATCAATATTATAACGTATATTTAACTCGATGGACAAGACAGTGCTGTTGCTGTAGTATGGTTCAGAAACGTGGAGATACATAAAAAGCTTAATAGTATGATGCAATGTTTCACTAGCAGATGCCTCAGGAAAATACTTTGCATTTGGTGGCTAACGATAATTAGCAGCGAAACACTCGTAAAGAACAATGCAGGAAGAGTTGAAAGATTTTCATACCAAAACATGGAAGACCCTTACTTAGGAGACCCAGAGACAACATCACATGAAAATTACAGGGCAAAAGGAAATAATCAGACCAGAATTTATGTTTGTTAAAAAAAGCTGATTTGTGAGCGTTTTCATGTGGTTTATATGAATGTGCAATTTTATTGCTTTACTTGGGTGATTGTTCTTCGTGTCATTACTTATATTGGGTTTGTAATTTTTCATTTACTTTTTCTATATCTTACTGTCTGACAAACTGAATGTGTGTCTGTAACTTAGACCACATATCCATAATGCAATGACATTTTATCAATATACAATTTTATACTGAAATATAGCTGCATGCATCATTGTCATATATTATTGACTTCAGTAGCAATACAAATAATACAGATGAAATATATTTACTGGATTGTTTGAAGTCATTAAGGAAATCTATTGTTTCTCTGTTAGGACACAAATACTAAATGTGTTTTATATACTGCTTCTTTAATTTACTTTTGGGCAGATACAGACGAATTGAACTTGTAGTATAGTGTACATAGACTCATTTAGATACTGGTAATTTACAACAATCTGCATTAGTTCAATTTCAATTGAATATTCAAATTCCTAAACGTCTGACTCATAACATGATATATAGCTTATCATTTAATACATTTTGCAATAACAAAATATACTTTGGTCTGTGATTTAAATTAAGTTCCACTGACTTGTTCGTCCTACCAGTATGTCTTTATTTTGGATACATGTAATGCTGGGATGAATTAATTAATAGACATATATGCTCTCTACTAAACAGTCAATTATTGAGTAAGCAGTGTTCAGTACCTCTTGAAGTATAGACCGAATAAGTAAAAGAATTGTCAAACAAGGCTTAATTCGTATTCAGCTAGGGAGTAATTATTTCAGAAATTAAACAATTACTATATCTGTCAGATATGAAATACAGTTAGTGAAGTTGATTTGCCTTGAGCGGAAATCGATCTCAACACGGCGATGTGAAAGTGGCAGACCGAACACAACATAATAATTTGAAATTTGCTTTCATATCTTAAATACAGACGTGAAGAATTTTATTGATATTAGACCTAGTTAACCTTCCAAGATACGTATTTACAATTTACATTTACAAATTGCATATTATCGGTGAAACAAACATGTAAAAGAAATACCTTGTCATAAAATGGAAATTTAACACCATGTTAAATAATAAAGCATGCCCACACATGCTTCTTCTTCAGAGTTAAATAGTTCTAAATATAGATAGCAGGTAACATAACTATTTTACGAGTTCAAATTCAAAGAAGTATTGTCTGAGTTAGGAGAGTATGCTTATCTGTTTACAGGTTTTGACGAGAAATACAAGTGTGGTAAAATCTACTTATGGCACATAACGTCATTCAAGAGACTAACAAGTATAAAGAAGAAATAAAATATGGATCTGCTGTTGGAAAATACACACATTTGTAATCGTATATATCTACTGACATTACAAGATCAGTGAAAATGATTCAACTAACTTGCAAAATATGGATAGTTCGATTTAAAAGATTATATGGTGATTCTGTATACTTAGTGTAGTTTCACCCTTAAGAATGGTAGAACATGAAAACAATCTCCAATTATTCATTTATTTGAAAAGATTGAACAAGCTGTTTCAAATTGCACAAAATAAAAAGTGCCTGGGTTTTACAGTCATCATGTTGCCTTGTCATTAGTACCCAAAGACAACCTATCAAGCACAAGTATTCTCTAGTAGATAGTTTCAGCTCGTTTAAACGGCTGTCAAAGTTTATAACATATTTCTACGATTCTGATAGATTGTAGTTTCTTACACAAATATCAATAACTGTGGTAACAACGTATATAGGACATTATAAATAACATAAATTGAACTGACAAATGGTAGACTGCACAATATGTTACATATCGCACAATCCAACGCGAAACACAAAAAAAACCCACAAAAAAAACCACTCAAGAATTTGTGTATGTCACGGGGACAACTCGTGGAAAGCGGACATTAATATCATGAATGCGAATGACGAAAAAGACAATAATAGGTAAAAATACGATTTCACAGCGAGAAAACATTTTCAGAACACGCTCTTGAGATGAACATTATCAAGGAAACTTTAAGGGAAACCTTTAAGGAATGCAAATATGAAAAGACAGTTGGATGAAAGGAAATAATGCTATTAGAAAAAGGCTTGGGATCTGCTGGAAAGATAAACGCTGATTGCATTTCAACTTATTCAGAATATAAGGAATCTGTACTGAAAACGTTTAACAGAATTCCGAGACAACCATGTGGAAGTATTTCTCTAAAAATGAAATCAGAAAAGTGGTTAATGTTTTTGTCAAAGTTGATTGATTGTTTTAATGGTACTTATAGAAGAAAACAGCTGAAAGGTGTTGGGCTACCTATTCGGTTACCAGACAACAAACACATTAGAGCACCGAACTAAAAAAGGTGAAACATATGGAAATTGCAAATACAGCACAATCTATACAAATGACCAGCTTCCTAACATTCCTGAGGAAGTATTTAAAATCAGGCAAGGAATTTTAGGTGATCCAGTTTTTTGAAAACTTAAAAGGTTGAGAATATAGGCAGCATGCTTTGCGGACAAATAATATCTCTTCATGGCAAACAGGCTGGCATATATAAAGTTTAAAACATCTTGAAAACGAATCGTAAGAAATATGTACAGCTGTAAACGAGTTGAAAAAAAAATTATACCATCAACACATGAGTAGAACTACCAATTATTAATATCCTTCCTTAACTGGTTTTTATTTATTCGTGACGGCAAACATTTCATAAAATATCATACCATCAACATATGAATAGAACTATGCCTACCAATTATTAATTTCCTACCTTAACTGGTTTTTATTTATTCGTGAACGCAAACATTTCATACAAAATTATACCATCAACGTATAAGTAGAACTATGCCTACCAATTATTAATTTCCTACCTTAACTGGTTTTTATTTATTCGTGATGGCAAACATTTCATAAAAAATTATACCATCAACATATGAGTAGAACTATGCCTACCAATTATTAATTTCCTACCTTAACTGGTTTTTATTTATTCGTGATGGCGAACATTTCATAAAGATTTCAACGTTCAAAATGTTAATATAAGTTTTAGAAAACTGAATGACGTAACAAACTAACGGGTAATCAATATATAACACAAACATTCTTATTAGATTTATTTTTCATTCGCACGTAGTGTTTGCTTAATCATGTGTGCAAGGTTTCACGAATGTGAATAAAAAATTAAAACTATAGTGATTGTTTTAAAACTGGACCAGTGTATCAGCATATGGATTTAAATATTCCTAACAAATTCAATATATCCACATGAGTATTTTTTCTACAACTTGCTTAGGACAAACGGTCAGATTTATCTTCGTACGTAGGGACAGAATGACGGAGTGGACTAAGTCAAAATTTCGTCACTGCAAACATAAATAGTAGATTTAAGGATCTTGGAAACTTTAAATGTTTACAGATAACGAGCGCTAGAATATAACAGGTTAAATGAAGAACTTCTATTTGGCAACTTGAAGTAAAATAAATTTAAAAAATACATCTCAATCGAACAATTCAGTCGTACAAAAGGCAGCGTGTGTCAGAAATACGGACAGTTGTAAATTGTTACAAATACAGCAGCGAACTACTGAAAAAGAAAATAGGAAAATGAAATATACTATTCTAGAGATGCAAAGAGTGTGCAAAATCAACACAATTAAAATAGTATAACAGTGGAGGAAATTAAACAGTATAGAAATAAATCAATAAAAATTGCATTTGAATGTGGAAAACGTTAAAGAGAGGCTTGTTTGTTTGTGCAAGAAACTTATTTGCGATAGGTACAGAATCTACATTTAATGTGATAGATTTGGATTAAAATCATTAAGAATTACAGAGTCATAGGTTTTTCATTCAACGGAATTGCTTGCTCCATTTAATTGGGAGATTGACAAATATTTATTACATTGAACCTCAGTTATTTCAGATACAGTGACTAATATTAACAGGTAAAGAGTAGAGCCTGAATTAAATGTTTGGCACATTCATTTAAACTGGGTAACATTCGTTATTGTGGACGTTCCTTGTGGAACCTAACATTTGAAAATATTCCAGAGTTAGTTTAATCTATTTACATGTTTTTTGTTTACCTCTAGAGACGTTACCTGTTGCCTGATTGAGCTATTTGAACATTAACTGCTGCATGAATGGGCCATTTCACTACCTGGTGAATAGATGATACTGCAAACAATAACAGCTTAGATCTCAACAATTTAACGTAGTAAAAATGTTAACACTGATCGTCATCATCAATGGAGATCACAAGTGATCAAAACACCAAACGAGGGTTCGAAACTGGAGTTTGAGATCAAAAAGAGATGGTAATGAAGTGTCTGATTTAATGTTGCACCTTAATGCAAATGAAACTCTCCTTCTTTCTAAAAGATATGTCATGTGGTTTGTACCGTTGTGATATCTTTGTCACAACTAATCATTATAGGAAGATCATGCCAGTAGATAATTTGTCATAGACGATTATTGAAATTCTTATCTTTAATATAAGTCTGGAAGATTTCAAAGATAGGAGTGTTTAGTTCATTTGATAGCTCTGCTGATCCAAATCCATGTACTAATTCGGATTAATACTAATTGGGATTAATATTTAGTCTAAGCAATGCGTTAGTCTCAGTCTTGGTACTGTCGACTTCTTACAATTAAAAATAAATTGGTAGGCAGTTTCATATTCCTCTTTAGATGTGCACAATGAGCTATGATCAAGACAACTTGAAAATAGAACAGATTTAAATCACTGCAGTTTTTTCTTAACCTAGTAAAATTAATTGATGATTTCCTGTTACCAGTATAATACTATAATGGGGATTGATTTTGTGTGTTTAATGTTTACGTTTGAATATTAAATATTCTGTTTCATGTTTTACTGGATCCTGCAGAATGTTCCAAACTTTCAAAGTGTAAGGCATGAAAGAATTTCTGGAGGTTTCCCAGACTGATATTATAAAGGAAATTGTTTGAATTCAAATGGTTGTGAATAAATTTAAATATAACATTTATCTTTTTTTCCTGGCATAACTTCACTATTCAAAGAAAACAAGAAATTCATTTTATAACTATCCTTTCTAATAACTAATAAATTTCTTTGTACAAAAAGTTTTAAACTAGGGAAGAGAAAATAAGATGAATCTAAGCTAAACAAATAACCAAAGAAAGTATTTTCTCAAATATCGAAAGACGAACCCCGCAGACAACTTGGAAAACGGTCATAACAATGTTTCTCGACTACTGCAATATGAAACACAATCATTAAATAAAAGGACAACAGATAATATGCACAAAAACTAGAAATCAATTTATGCTTCCATTGTATGCAACACTCAATGCCACGTGATCTCATGTTTCAAATAAAAAAAACCTAACTTAGCTTCGGTTGTAGTTGCATATATAAATGTAAAAGTACAACTATAACATTAAAAGCTTTTGTTACTTGACCGTCAATATAATTTTGCATAACACTAAAGCAGATGGCGGTCTATTATTGATAGTTCTTGAATGTGGCACTTCAATAGTTTGCAGTCGCCTCTGGAACTCAATGCACGTGACCTTGTATAATACTCTTGAAATAAATAACCTGAGAGAAGAGATTATATACTATTAAAACAACATAGAACACAAAACAATAGACACAGATGAGAACCTTCAATCCAGGACACGAACTACAGCAGTTTTTAACCAAATGACAAAGTGGAGAAGGGACAAAATAAAAAAACAACTGGCGATGACTAAATGGCCAAAACTAAGAATAGCACTTAGTCTCCTATTTTGCTTGGATTTCGTGTGAAAGTATCATACTTCAAACGAAAGAAAACTAGTATTATTGCCAAATTGATCATCCTAGTTAAAAACAACAATACCAAGTTTTTATGATGTGTCAAAAAGAAAAGTGGAACACTTATTTGGACGAATCATGGAAGAAGAAAAAGATCTTAAAAAGTGAAATAATTATTTGAGTGACCATTTATTCTCCCTATTAATTCTCTTGGAAACCTAACGCATTGTAGCTTGCAGCAGGGTACGAATTATTTGACAGGCATCTTTAAAGATGAAGTCATGTGTGAAGTCATTGCTTTTCATCGTCTCTGAAAATGAATTTCTGGGCAAACCATTGCGTCCTGATCCACAGGTCGCATAGAACTCCATGTAATCGAATGGTCTATGCTTGAAAGGAACTTCCTCATAAACAGTCTGGATATATTTGAGCTTATTTCATCAGCACATACGACATGAACCAGTAACCTACTGGGTAGCCGTCTACATTCCCAACGACCAGAGTGTGGAACGTTTTTATTCCTATGGGTCAAATCCTATCGAAGACGATATCAGAGACTTTATGAGAAGAAGTGTTGTATCACCACAATTGAACAATGTGAGCTTACAAGGACTGGATCAGTGTGAACAATATTGCGTGTGTTTTTATTAGCTTTGTATTGGTCGCCAGTTAGAACATTTAATGACTTGTTTTGGACTTGATTTCTCTAGAAACAATGCAAACATTTAAATGTAACTTAGTGATCATTATGGCTAATTATTTTCCTAACCTCAGAACCTAGTGTCTGTCGATGACAAATACTGTTTTTGATCATTGGGAACCTTCAAAATACATCGTTCACGAAGAGCAGAGCCTTCCCTAATCTTTATTTATCATTTAACTATTCGTGTTAGCTGGACTTATTACAGAAAATGTTGATGTTGAGCAGATGGTGTTGGTTAATTTATATTTCTTTTTTAAAAAAATGGTTTGAGATGCATTTATTTTCCTCTCTCCTTCTCTCTATCTCTCACTCTCGCACAAACGTATTTTTCTTTGAATCTGTAAAGTAAGTTTCCTTTTCTGTCACTTCCCATACTAAATCAAAGAGGTGCTTTCACATTCATTCTTCTTTATCTCTTCCACGTACAAAATGAACCAGAATATGAACTTCAGCCTACGTGAGCCCTTCGCGCACTTGCTGCATACACAAAACCTAACTGACCAGGTTAAAGAACTGGAGATGCATCGAAATTGGGACGTTATCAAGAGGGAGATGATTCATTGCTAATGGCTAAACAGACAAAGATATGAATGATAGAGGATGAACTAGGATGACCTAGAATCATCAAATTATGTGCTGAATGAGGAGAAGAGATTGGACCGAGAAGTGCGGCCGACATTGATTAGTGGCAGAAGTAACTGCAACAGAAGCAGGAATAACACTACGAAGAGTCTGAGCCTCTTATCACATTGAACGAAAACTGAGGTCATAGTTCTATTTCCGGGTCGATCAGAACAGTTTGTGACCGCATTTACATTTGCTTTACTTGTGCACTTCTACACCATTGCTTTCACAACCACAATACAATGCATCTCGAAATAAAGAATGCCTCCTTTCTAATTATTCCATGGTAAAAATCAGGTCCTTGTTTCACAGTGAAACATCCAAACAAACACTGTAAAAATTTGATATGAACCACTGGATTCTGGCCTGGAAGCATTTTATCCGGGTCTGAATCCAGATTTCAAAAGATGTGTGCATCGTGCGGTGTCCAAATTGGGAGGTGCTGTTGTGACGAATATCAAAATTATCTGTAACATCCAAAAGTAACTGTCAGGGCCGCACAGATTTCTTTTCTGTCCTTTTAGTAAATGATAGCAAATATGTTTAAGTTATGTTTTTGTGTACAAGTTTTAACATTCCTGCCCTATTCTCTCCTTTCACTTCACTTATAGAATTATAGAGGTGAATGGGGGAATTTTTACTTTATTTATAAGGGGCATGTATGCACGAATTAAGGTCATATCTAGTAGTATAGTATGGGTTCTAGTTTCGTTTAGTTTCTAGTTCACCCTCTTCTTTTACATTCTACAGCTGCAGTAATTCGGCGTAAGTGTAAGTAGTTGTTGGTGCTGGCCAGTAAATGTTTATGCTCATGTACATATTTTTATTATTATTTTTACTCCTGACTCCATAAGTATAAAATATCACTGTTGGGTGATAATGTCAAATTCTCATTGTCCTCATATTTGCTTGATGAAAATTATACTTGAGGGACATACCGTTAAATTTCCTCTGTCCCGCAAGTGGTATTTATGTCCCCAAGTGGCACACTATACAAATAAGAAAGACACTTGGGGAGCATAATATAATCTTTATCCCCCAAGAGTCATTTTTGTTCTCCAAATGCCATACAGTACTACTGTCATTTGTCCCTTTCCAATGATCCGTAAGAAAGAAGGATAGTACAGGTTACTGTGTTGATTTAAAATGTTTATTGGAAATAAGGGTGCTTACAACAAAAGGAGTTGTACTATCGGTTACCATAGCAACTCGCGTTACCTTTCCAATAAATAGCTTTGAATGTAGCAATGCGCACTGTTAAAGATTAGTTCCGGATCCGACTGAAATGATCGATTGGTATTCCCATTGAGCTGTTGCTTCTCATTTATTATCTTCGCATTATACGTAGAGAAGCCAACACATTATGTAATGTCCTGTATAGGTAATTGTGGGTTTATTTTATCCACAATTTTATTTAAGAATGTGGTTGAGAGAAAGACCCTCATAAATGTTATCGAATAGCCAAACTTACATTCACGTAGCCATATTCCATTTGTTCGGGGGGGGGGAGGTTTTAACGCGCTACTCACATAAAAACGCACACAACCGAATATAAACTATAACATAAATCGAACTAAATCCTAAACATAAAAAATGATGATAACGATATTAAACAATTACCTCGGGAATAAAACACATGGATCAGAACAGTGGGGGTTTTTTTTACTTAGGTTTCAGATGCTAAATTATTTACAAGAAAAGGGTGAATCCAAAATGTTTAATGAAGGCCGGGATGATTGGAAACCAAAACGTAAGGTCTAATTATAGTTTGATGTGTTCATGGGAGGGCTCTTACCGGATATGTGAACTACAGCTTCAAAAAAGATATATTATCAATTCGGGCTAAATGTATGGCTGTGCCTTCACGTCTGGAACAACATTCCAATTAATTTGGAAGCGATGGAACTTAAATAACGTTATTACAAGATAAACTGCTATCTGACAGTCCTATATTTTGAATAAACAAATATCCCTTTTCTTCTCTACAGATCATTGAAGATAGCGTATAGCATATCCCAGAGACTGGCATTCATCTTATAGCTTGTATTAAAACGTTATGAAAGAGAGGCGAACTGCCTTGGGTACTTGGAATAATATTCATCTGCGCTGTTAACGCGATCGAGCTAAAGACTTTTAAGTTCGTACTTGATAATTATTGCATATCAGCGGACTCCAAGGCAAAGATTAAAAGGTTCAATCACCTTGAGATTTAAGTAATATTAAGAACTAATTAAGCGGAGTCTTATATAATGTTTTCCCTCTAATTTTTGTCAAGTAAATATAACTATGTTAAAATTCATTGGTCAAGGTCTAACTGGAAACTGTAGTATAAAGATTAGGCAAATCTGGATCATATATCATATTAGTACAAAATGCAAGTTTATAAAAGAAAATTGAAGTTTATATTTATGTTCCAAATTGTAGTCCTGTATGGGTACTGACGCAATGCTTATTTCCGCTCACCTACTCGCAGCTTTCTTGCGAGATTCAAAGAAGACAATGTCTTCCCAAATATACCAATATCTATGTAAATTAGTTTCAATAAGATCTGTTTCCATTTATGTAATGACTGTAATAATGTAATAATGTAATAATGCTGTCAATCTGAGTTAAATTAAATCTAGTGTGAGAAAAATAGAAGTCTTTTGAGAGGGAAGGAATGAGAGAAATGTCTTGTCGAAAAGGAAAGACACATGTAAGGGTGCAAATTTCTGTCGATCTATGAAGAACACATTAAGTTGGACAGGTGAACGATTAATTAAATTTTTGGGGACTGGCGCATGTCTAAATCGTCGTAATGCACTCATTGGCAAATGTCACTGTCATGGAAGCAGTGGTTCTTAATTAAACCTTCATTTATTTAACTGAAAAGGATAGGGGTTAACTTCCGATCTGTATCGAAGTTGTCCGTTTGAAATTTTCCAGGAATCAGTATTTGGTAATCTGAGGTTGTCAGGCGGACTACATTTTTTAGCGCCTTAACTATAATTCGGATTGGTTACGCTGAATAAGGAGGAGTGATTCCACATGAAAACTCTCAGTTTTAATGTGCCGCCACAAATGTCCTGATCAGTCGACACCATTTTCTGCAAGAGAAAACTAAGGTAGAGGACTCCGGGTCGAATTTAGAAGAAATTCGCTCGTAATTAGGATCCAAGGGATTGGAATCCTGGAAAAATCTACGAACTCAATTCTAGCGGTAAAAGCTTGAAGACACAAGGTATTTCGCGTCAGTCTCACGTAATTTCTTGATATCCATATGATGATTTGTTTGATTTATTTGCTTATATTTGCATGATTTATTTGGTTAGATTGGTAGATCAATTTTCTTGATATGAATACAACTGTGCGAGTTCATCTATATGAATCCATACAATGATATTCTTTATATAAGTTTGATGAATCGTTTGAACGTATAGTCTCGTTTGTTATAGGTAAATATGTATCTAGAATTTCACACCTTACTTTAGTTGATATGAGTTACGAGAATCCGTGTAAATTCTCCGATTTAGATAATGTCACATATGATAAAGACTAGAGTGCATATTGACTGAAATTAACGTTGTTAAACCATGTAGTGAGGTTTCATATATGCTAGAGATTTGAATGTGTGTATTCGCTCTAAATGCCGTAGTTGAGTCATGTAAGGAATTTCATTCATTCATTTGTGTAATTAAGTCGGGATGTCTCGAGATGTTGTTACTGTAAGCCAGTGAAAATAGCCGTTAGGTAGTTCATTAATCTTAGGAAACTAGGTTTGTTTATGGTCTGCCGTGTTTAGTTAGACCAGATGGCCGTTGGTATCTGTTTGAATTCCGATAGAACTTATCTGACATTAACGAGAGGAGAAAGTAATGATCTTTTCCCAGTACGGTACCTAACAGAATACTCAGGTTGCCACTTTGTTTCCTTTTGCAAGGTGAGATAGCTCCACGTGACGTACCACTGACTTATCCACGTGACGTATCGAAGGGAAGCATCCACGTGACGTATCACGTACTTACAAAACCAAAGTGACCACACAAAGTTGGAGGCCGAAAGAGGCGGGACACCTGAGAATTTGGAAAAAGGGAAAAGTGGAAAGGACCCAGACTTACAGGCAAGGAAGTCAAAAGAACAGTCGCAGCTAATTTGGACTGAACCAGAACCATCAGGTTATGAATCTGTACAAGGCAGTGATTTCGATCTTTTCACTCGATTCGATGATGAAATAATTCTATCGCTTAACAGACCGGCTATTTGTATAAGCATATTTGTATTTGAAATTCGTTGAATAACTTAAATCAAAAAGTGTATCTTTCAAATGTATTGCATTGTCACAATTGTTTATGAATTTTATTGTTTATGAATTGTTGATTAAATTTTATGGTTTGTACATGTACGGGGGCTCGTGTCACTCTGTTTTATATATCTGCTCAGATCTTTATCTATTCCATATATAAGTTTCACACTTTATATTGATATTTACTCGATCCGGACAGATTACACCGTCGGCGATCACCCTCTAGATAACGATAACCAAAACCATACAACCCACCCCAACAAAGCTGGGGGAGTATGCAACAACACATAAATACACTAAAAGGACATTGCAAGTTGCTGTTGCTGACTATAATTAGAAAGAAAAGGTGTTAACAGTAAACTAATGATTTTTAATTTAACATTATGGTAACTTCTATCCTTGATATACTTATATTTCGTCATCAATACGAACAACCTAAAATAAATGTCCACTTTATTTGACAAGTAATACATTGAAAACACATATGTATGTAAGTTTTGAGAGACCTATTCAGCCTATACTGTTGTGATTAATGGAGTTAGCGTCTCGGACTTGCGAAATAAGGGTGCGGTTTTTCACTTGCCATCGGATAATCGTAGGTCGGCTGCTGTTATGTGTACCTGGGCAGGGCAATCTCAAGGTGATGATTCGCAGAAATGCACCAATCGATCGTCACGCCATCCTCAGCCCCGAAAAACAGTCGTTCTTGACGTACCAAACAGTGTATAAAACCCATAATATGCTACATGATATAAACCCATGAGGTCTAAGAATGTTCAAGTGTACAATTATGTGGGTTTGTTGAATTAAATAGTGTTAAGTCCATAGCTCTCCGTCTATTCACCAAAAGTTGTTTTTCTGCAATATCGAATGTACCATTAAAATGAAATGTAATTTCCAAATATGTAACATTATCAACAACGTATCTACCACTATTATGATAGATCCGATGTCCATCTTTAAGTGATAATTCTAAAATTACTAGTTACATCATAGAAATGTAGTTACATACTAGTATTAAAGGGAGGTCGAAAATGTATGAACAAAAGGTGGAAAATAAATTGTTAGACTTATAGATATGTACTTCTATCGTATTGCGCTGAAATACAACCCATACAGTAAACTTAAAACACTTTCAAACGTTGAAATGAGAGAAGCGTTTGAAATGAAAACACTTTAGAAAAAGAAGTTAATAATATTCTTTATTACACAATTACAGATGCCTGAGGCTAATAGCTATCTGAAACATAAAATGCTCTCCATTACATTATCACAGATGTCTGAGGCTAATGGCTATCTGACAAGAACAAACATCTATAGGGGATTCATGGCTGTTCAATAGCATAAAACTCAGAAAACAAAATTTAATGAATAAATGTGATGCTATTGATTTCTTATTCGATCATCAGATTCTTTGTTCCAAGTGTGATGCTTTAAAATTCTCATTGGATCATCAGACACGTTGTTTCAGAGGTGATGCTTTTAATTTCTCATTGCATCATCACTCATTGTTCCAAATGTGATGATTTTAATTTCTCATTGGATAATCAGACTGAAATATGTTTAGTCTTATATCATGCCAATTTATTTCTTCGAAGAATTAATTACGATATCTTAAGCTTTGTAACCAAATAATGTACGTCGACTGGGAAAGATATTATTATCCTTTATTCAGTTGTTTTGGGTTTTTCACTTTCGCATGTTAGTTATGTTGAAAAACGTGTCTTCTACAAAGATGATAGAGAAAAATGATTAATTGTAGTCATCTTTGTTTTTAATAGATTAACTGTAATAATCTGTGTAGATCAGTGGCGCTCTAATTCTTATAAGAAAATGAATCAGTAATATGGACAATATTTTATATTCATTCACTACAGTGGCGGATCCGGAAGTGTCAAATTAAGATTTAACAAGCATGCAATCGATCTTAAACACAGAACCCCAAACGTGGATCAGACGGGGAAAATTAAAACACAGAACTCCAAACGTGGACCAGACGGGGAAAATTAAAACACAGAACCCCAAACGTGGACCAGACGGGGAAAATTAAAACACAGAATCCCAAACGTGGACCAGAGGGGGGAAATCACGGAAGCTCCTACATTTTAAGCGTTTCCAGAGCATAATGTTGACTATCTAACTGTAAAAAGAAAACTTACTCTAGGAAAATTTACAGTCTTTATGAGCTCCGTTTATGGAGTGCGAGGATAGGATAGGAAGCACAGTCGTCCTCCACCTCTGCCCTCCTGTGAAGTAGAAACACGATCTGATCTCCTACCGTATTGACAAACATTTGTGCAAAATTAAATGAAGATTTACATCACCTGAATGTATCGATTGCATTACATCCCTTGACCTTGGCTAGTCATTCCAGAACGATCCGACCATCGACATATGTTCAATCATATTAATTAAAAGATTATTTTAAGTGAAATGAATGTTTTTTATTGTGCATTATACGGTCATAACCTGCGATCAAAAATAGGAAGAGATACTTTTTTCTGTCTTAATATCTTACGAGCCAAAAGTGCGGAAATTATAAGTCCAGTATTACAACAATGTTGAATTGAGAGGTACCATTGCACACCTGGCGAGTATTCCTCGTTCATATATTTCACCTAAAATATTAAAGCGATCAAATCACACACACACACACACACACACACACACACACACACACACATTAGTTTGATACACACACACACACACATACATATATATATATATATATATATAGTATATATATATATATATATATATATATATATATATATGCTGATAAAAGTGTTAGATCTAGATTAAGAGCTGAAACTCTGCCTGGTATATCGCTGAAAGTGTGTGTGTGTGTGTGTGTGTGTGTGTGTGTGTGAGAGAGAGAGAGAGAGAGAGAGAGAGAGAGAGAGAGAATCAATCTCAGAAAAGGCGTGAATGCACTTATACATTAGAATGCAAAACAATTTGACTACGATTCCCTACACTTGCTATTATTCATATGATTATGTTGACTAGGTTAATTATTATTAAGTCTCATATGTTGCATTCCTACTAGACTGCTGCTGGTTTCAAAACTACGCCATAATCTCCCCTGCTATCCAACACACACCCATATTATCCAGCAAGCGCTTTTCGATAACTATTCAAAACACATACACATACTATTCAGCAACTACTTTTTTATTACAATCCAACAAACATCCATATTATCCAACATACCACATATACTAACCGGTGAACGATTTTTGAGATTAATATCAGGGGGTAAACGAGGTGGCTTTGTTCGTACCAAAGACAGAGTTCAATCCATCGTTTGCATGCAACTAAAGTGAGTTTTCGTCCTTCCATATCTTCCAAAGGTAAAAATATGATGTCTTTCCAGAAGAGTTTACTTTTTATATTTAGCCTCCTCATCTGATGACTGCGCCTAAACGTTGTCAAGCAATTGCTCTTGACAAAGGAGTTGCCACTTTTACATAGGGTCCAGGCAGCACGGGTACAGATCGTCCTCTTTCAATGAGCATTGATTTCTTTTGAGTGATTGGTATTTTTGTTTTCGATGGTTTACTGTTTCTTGTACAAAGGTACAGTTCCTTTCAAAACAATATTCATACACAGCATTGATTATTTCTTTGGATAATTTCTGAAGGATTTGTTTTCGTGCCGGATTGCTGTATTTGGTCAGTACTGACAAAAAGTCCCAATGTTTAACTACTCGAAGATGGAGTCCACTTCGTTTCCTGTTTTACCTTTGTCCGACGAGAAACGTTTACACTAACTGGAGACATCCTTGTTTCAGGAACAAAAACAATTAACTGAATCTTATCTCACACTTTTTTCTTATATTGGATTCCATCTCCACTAATTCCCGGCATATCATGTTATCATCACCACGAGTACCACTCAGCGATGATGTGTTTTCAACGGATTACATCGTGAGAACTCTTGTTAGCATAAAGCAAGTAAATTTTGTGACACACCTGCTGTGTCTTGCATTGTTTTGGAGATACCAATTTTTATCTGGTGCCACACTTGCGAGAGCGGCAGAAGTCGCAGACAGACAAGAAGTTTTTTCAAATAAACGTTTTGTTTTTGTTTGATGGGGTACGTGAATAAACCTTTGAAGTAAGTGATGTGCTGTCAAAGTAAGCCATCGTAATGCTTCTCTGATACTCGCGATCGTATTTTACATTATTGTTTTGGCAACTTATGACAATGGTGATGAACCAAAGATCAAATCTTCATGGATTGTTTCCACACGCTTTTAAATTTTCCTTTGTCGTCCACAGGTTCAAAGTAGTAACTTTCATCTGCCATGTGTTCCGTCACGGGTAATGTCAGACGTTGTGCCGATTATCCCCACAAATTGCGTAACATGACTTTGGCAAACGATCATCTTCCTTCTGCCGGTTGTAAAGTAATATGTACCGTTCTTTGAATTTACTTTTGTCTTCTGGAGTCTGACATCAAGAAAGATCGCCACTGGCTTTTTGATTCAATTTTAAGAATTTGCAGACGCAGCATGAGAATATTCCTTCACTGGATTAGTCGTCCTCTCGGATATTGTTCTACGGTATAAAAGTGCCATTTTTTTATTTTACCAAGCGGTATCCACCATTGACAGCATGAAACAGTTCGACACTCTGCGACGTTCTTCATCATTTAGCCTTCATTACACGTTTCGGCACACGTACGGCATAAATGAAACATCGCGTTTCCTTGGCAATTATATGGTAACACATTATGGTACAAGTTTGTCGGGGGTAATACTTTGCATTAGACGAAATCTTTGTATTGATGAATGTGTACCACGTCAAGGTGTTTTGTCAACATTTCAGTGTGGCCGGTAGAGAATAGAATATATTTACACACCCAAGGTTACATGGTATAAACGTCAATGCTCTTTCATAATTACTCTCTGGGAGATTCGTCCAAGTTGTCTAGTGTGGTTCAATAACTACATATTATTTTTCGGTAATGCATCTAAATTTTGAATCGGATTTGAAACGAGGATAATAATCGAGTTCTCACATTTCAAGCGTTTGGTATCCCTGACGTTTGGAATTCTGAGAAAGGACTTTTCGAGCCTAGTTGAGAAAAATAAGTGGTTCAGTCGCAAAATTGAACTCTCTGGAATTTGTAGACGTTTTGGGATTTTCTAAATTCAAGCCATCCACCGAAAGGTTTCCAATTTCATTTCTTTCCACTGTTTCTACCATGTTGTATCCATTTGTCTTCGCTTTCTGCGCAAATCTTTGCCAAGGATTCTAAAGCTGACAGGTAGATTAGATTAATTAGGAGAGATGGATAGTTTGTTCTTCTTTCGACTCATCCACATGCTTTAGCAAAGGTAGAAGACTCATTCAAGGATCGATAAATACGTTATCCAAAACTAATAATATTGTCCACAGCAACTTCGTAAAATGTCCACAACAATCGGCAATATTTTAACATTTCTTGTTGAAAGTCAAAAGGATCTGAAACGTTAGTTTGGTACTACAAGTAGAATTTTCTTGTTAATCTGTGTGTATATCGTCGGAGTCGTAGTACAGAACGGCAAGCAAACGCGGGAGCACAGCGTGTTGGTTAACTTCGGTATTAACAAAAGTGCGGAAAATAACCTCGGCCATCTCGGCCATTTTAAACATTTTCGGTAGCATTCTAGCCAAGGACATGCTTAAAAAATGCTCATGAAATCTTTAAGCTGTACGTTTCCCTATTTCATCTAAATAGTTTGGCTTCATTCTTGATGCTCTTGGGACATTCTGTACCTTGTTCTGAAAATTGTTTGAAAAGAAACTGTCCAACGTATCCTCAGAAATATAAGCAATAACTTAGCAAATTTATGACAGCTCCCGTAACGCTGAATATAGGTTCTGAAATCTATTTGGCCCACTCAGCCAATGTTACAAAAGTCTCGAAAGATCTTTTCTCTTCGTTCAGGAATCGTACAATAATTGGGACAATTAAATATATTGGTCATTTTTATACGTTTCTCAGACGAACGATAGTATAGCTAATCAAATATGGGTGTGAATCTTAGTCTCCTGTGTACATTCAAATTTAAAAATAGATAAATTCCACTCTTTCTTTTTTCTGGTCTTGTTCTGGTTTTCCTGTACCTTTTCCTCGAGTTCATTGTCATATTTTTGAATGTGACATTGATGTTCACGGAAAGGACATATTTTTCCTGGACAAATATACTTTGGATAATTGATTCGGAAAAGATTTTCACAAATGGAGCACCATCTCAATATATATATATATATATATATATATATATATATATATATATATATATATATATATATATATATATATATATATATATATATATATATATATATATATATATATATATATATATATATATATACATATATATATATATATGTATATATATATATATATATATATTCAAGTACTTTTCTGTTGTTTATTTGTATTTTCGTTTTTTGAAATGAATGCCTTCTTTTTCTTTCGGGAAATAAAGGTATGGAAGCTAAACACACAAGACATCTCTCCCAAGTGAACTGGTTTGTCCCCACTCTTAAATCCCTGTTCACATTTTTCGTTCTAAAAGGTGTATCAAAGGAACAAAACTGTTAATAGCATGGAAATAACTGTTGATGCTGATCACATTAATGTATTTTCCATCTGGGAAATCTGGTCCACAATACATGACATATCCGCGAAGGAATTCAGGGTATACTTTCAAAGTATCACGAGGGGACAGCAGATCTTGAAGTTTCTACCCTCAGGAACAGCACACAAGGTTTCTATGGAAATGCGTGCAACCTGCAAAAGGAGTTCTGCTTCTCTTCATTGATTGGCTCTGTCCAATTGTTGAATACTCCCTAATGATTGTTTCCATTTGGCTGTATTATTCGTCTCGGAACATGTTCAACCCATGACGATGGTATTGCCAAGCGCATCTGAACTTTGAATCGTTTACCGGGATCATACTGAGATTTATATTTTAAAATTTCATCTACCGAAAAAACTCTAGGAGCAGTTTTCTAACCTTCTGGAGTATGGAAATTAGATAGGTTGTAACCTGATTATTCTTGAAGATTTCAACCTTCACTTTGATTGCCATGGAAATCCATACACATAAAAAGTCGTAGATTCTATTCACAATTTAAACGTCAAATAGTCGATTAGCAAATCCACCAACATACACGGTCTAATTTTAGACTGGATTCTTCATAGACCTGATTATAATATTCTACACTTTCTATTGATGTCCCACGAACTTGCATCAGATCATTTATGCATCATATACCATCTCAACGTATCAGTCCCTAACCCTCCATTTTTGTGTGCTGCTAAGAGAAACCACGTATGATAAATATAACCCAACTAATGCATGATATCAAAGCAATCCTAAAAGCCGAAAGTCGTAATCGTCTCCTGGCTTATTCTGGTTTGTCGCTGTAATAGTGTGATCGTTTCATTTTGTTTAAAACAATGATTTGATTTAGTTTTACAAACTCTCTCCTTATAATACCGAGTTCCTCACCCCAAGAGGATATATTAATTCAACGTTCAGTCTGTGAAGATGGAAGAATCAAAACAGATCTCCCTTCCGGTCAGAGATTAAAAGTGAGCCATTATAAGTACACAACTTCCAAAAGGATACCACACTAGAAAATAAAGTCAAGATACTTTATAAGTCTGTCAAGAAGAAGGCCATTGGGTTACAAAGTGGCCATAACGACAAAGAAAAGGACATGCAAGCGAAAACAGAAAGAAAAGTAAAAATATTTTCTATCAATGTCAGAAAAAAGACACTGGTCTTCAGAGTTTCCCAGGAAAAAAGAGAACAATAAGGAGAGTCAAAGCTGACGATAGGAAATAAGCCAAAGGTAAACTGAACTCGTCCTATTTTAGAAGAAGAATCATGTCAGCAGCCGCAGTTTTAGTCGTAGTTATGGTACTAACATTCCAAGTATACGGTTTATCCCTGATAGGCGCAACCCAACACCTTAAAGTGACGTCTTCTGTTCGAAAGAGAAACAACACTATCTGACTAGGTTTTGTAACACACTTTTCGATTGGCGGAACATTTCAATCATTCCCGATCCTGTCTTAGACTATATATACAAGTGCAGTCGTCTATGAAGTCACCTGTTTCCAAGACAAACTATCAAGATGAGGGCAACACTCTTAGGATAACAAAAGGGGAAACGGTCCTTTTCAGGGCCAACAACATCTCTAGCAAAAAGATACTGAGCATTCGCCATTTTGTGTCTGAGTATGTTTTATGTGTGTTTACGGATATTTTAACAATTTAAACTTTAAAGCCCTTTACCCCTTCTCTTGTTTGTGTCATAGTAAATGTGAGGGTGTAGTAGTGTGTTTATAAGCTATTCCTATCCTTGGGTGATAGTAGTGTGTGTGTGTGTGTGTGTGTGTGTGTGTGTGTGTGTGTGTGTTTATTATATCCCCTTCTTTTCCATAGAATCCTCTCAAGTGTGATATTATGTTCCTATGTATGTAAGTATAGTGTGTGTATAAGCACTCATACCGATGTTATTATACGGTTGGTTTGGATAGTACTCAAACATCGGTTGCTGGATTATGGACGGTGGGAGAGCTGGGGTAGGGGGGTGTTTATGGATTAGAATTAAAAAGCAGTTGCTGGATAGAATATTCGGTGTGTTGGATTGTAATTAAAAAGTTGCTGGTGGATACTATATGTGCTGTGTTGGATTGTATCTGAAATTTATAATAGTACTATTCTATTTGTCCACATTAAGTTTCGGCCCTTTGTCCCTATAAACGTTAGACCGTTTATCCCCAAACGTTTATGAACCATATGATTCATTTGACCCCATAATTTCATCCCCTTTTGTGAGTTACGCTGAGACGTAGTATTCAGATAGCTTTTTTAAATAATTTATCAACGAACAGTTTTTTTGTCACGGCCAGGAATTTATTACCCCTGTCAATCCTAAGAAAGAATCCATTTTGGCATCCATTAAGTCTGACATGAAGATCTGTTTTCAGATTTAGTTCGAACATGTTAGCAAGTCTTAGATATGCTGTCACAAACTGGATGAATACATCAGATCCATGAGGTCGGTTCAGCCAATATATTCCATTCGATTTGCTTGCAACTCTAGCTTCGCTGTACCTTCAAGATCCAGATAAGCATCGTGCTTACCGCTTCCATATACAATTAGTAAATCTGCAATTTCGGTAGACTTTCAGAAATTGCAGATTGTTGAATCCGTGGAGAGGGAGTGAGAGAGCGCTGTTGTGATTTACATTGAATTACCGCTTGAAACTCAGTATAAGTTGACCGAATATCAATGAGGTTGACCCCCAACTTATTTATTCATACTTTTTATGACGATTTATTTTGACATTATGCACGCAATGTTTAAAAGAAATTTGTAGATACTGACCTACCAATCGATAAGTCATCAAAACACTACTGACTGGGCATCAAAGCAGTACGGCTGGGCATCAGAGTACTACGACTAGGTAACAATCGGCACTATCAGCATATTTGATTTATCAATTTCATCAACTTGTAAATTTATCCTTTACGTTATCCTCCCCATTCCAAGAAAAGAGCGAAGACCACAGTAACAGCAAAAGAGGTACATACCACAACATTTTTGTCATTACATGGTGACTAGCCTTTTCGAAAAATGAGATTGTTTAAATGCGAAAATAATAAAATGTTGTCTTTCTAATTAAATACGCGTTAAACACAAATAATTACACTTTAATTTACACACTAAATTCTTATCTGAAAATCACAAAGGCCATACGTTATATATATATAT
>JAECUM010056075.1:0-23698 GCA_016617855.1 Megalonaias nervosa | reverse complement strand
CAGCAATAGTATGTGGTATGCAACAAAATAAATTGCTCAAGCCCATGTACGTTTATTTAGTGAACCTGTACAGGCATAACAACATTGATGGTGAAGGCATACAGCTACAAAACACACGAATGCTCCGAACTTTAATGGAGACAACAATTGTCTTGTTTTGTTCATGCTAACAGTTCGAGTCACCTGATGCTATTACAGTGCTGCGGAGGAAAGCCTGACGTTGAATATATCTCAGGCAAAGAAGACCTAATGAGTTGTGGTTTGTTTATAATCATCACTGAAGGCTGTCATTCAACCTCTTTCATGGGATTATCATTCTCGCGCAATCCGAAACAATAATCATGGGTAAATCCATTTGAAAATTAAACAATACAAATATAAGATAAAGTAATTGACAACGAAATTCCTGTTCAAAATCGTATTTGTAGTAAGTTCCGAAAATAATACATTTTGAAAAATAGATTTTGAATAAGGAGGAAATTAAAGAGTTGTAACTAATTTATACCTAAGAACAAAAAATTTGTCAAATAATGCACAAAAGGAAAAACAAAATAGACAGGGATAAATGATACGAACCATTTATCGGGTATATCATGCGGAGCACAAATTGCCTAAGCTGAACCTCTATTACAATTACGTAATCGTGTTTTACAATTTTCCTGGATAAGTATACACTAATAATTGCGATTTAGTTATTATTGCGTCTCCCTTTATACTGTTTGGAAACAAGCCATGTGTCTAACTGACCATAGACCTCCTAAGTCGTAATGTAATACTGTACTGACTTGTTCCTGCATTGTTTTGTGCCTGCGTGTTTACATCGGAAATAACGAACTCCCGATGGCCGTACAGTTACACCAAATAAGAAAATTGCTTCGTTTGCAGGTAGCTGTTGGTAGGCAGCACTTAATAAATACTCTCAAATTAATCCATACAACTTGAACGTCATAATTATCATGTAAAATCCACTTTCGTGTTCAGCAATATACAAGAAAATACCAATGAAGGTTATCGTGTTGCATACATTTCAGAACCAGTTTCATTGGACACTCAGTATCTCTAACATTTATGGAGATAGATTCGAAAATCATGATGTTAAAGGCATAGAGCTCAGAACAAAAAAGATTATATATATACGTAATTATATGCTAATATACATGCAAATATATGCATTATGACAACAAAGAGGTAAACACTAGTTCGAGCGACCTCAGGAATTCGAGTCATTCGTTTTCGAGATAATGTGATTTTACTGCACATTTATACCAAAGGTTCAGATCAAATTCCTATCAAAATAATATAATAACATTAATACTAGATCCTTTCTTTTGTCACGTATGCAGGTACATATCTATCTTAATCCTCTTAAGGAGGGAAGTCTTTCCACCTTGTGTGATCTATTCAGACGCGCACTCGTTTTAGTGTATGTCCTGAGTGCTTGGAAAAGTTTCTCATTTCATAGGGATAACAGGCCAAATTTAAAATTTCATCTCAGGTTAATAAATATGGTATTTTTGAGAAGGTCTGAGTATCTACTACATTAATTTCATATCCAAAGGTATCAAGCAGGTTTGATACTATTTTGTTGCAGCTATAATAAAAACAAACTGCTTGGTTATGGGTAGCGGTAACAACGATATTTAATAAATAATTTATAATCAGTGAGTGTATAGTTTCTACCAAAGGAGTCTGACGTTTTCGCAGTATAATACCTTACAATAAATCACCTGATATGTATTATTAATATATGTATATTTATTGTATTGACAAGGTGATTTCGTGTTGTCACCGATTTCGTTGTACTTTATTGATAAAACATCGGACTTCTGTGGTTGCTACCGCTACCTGCTGCTCAAGGGAGAGAACTGGCACGCATTTCCGGTTAAAGATGAGACAGTGGGGATGTTACAATAGAGCTGTATTCATACGAAACGATGATAAGTACCAAAATATTCTTGGCACATTCTATATTTAGATACATAAATAAAACCTCTCCCGCGTGAAACCCTCTATGATCCACACCTTTTGTGGAATTTTCATGAAAATTTTATCTGAGCCGTATATTCAGTGACAGCGACCAGCTGCTCAAGGGTGAAAACTGTCACGCATTTCCGGTTAAAGATCAGTTGGATGTATGCTATAAAACAGCTCTATTCCCATGCAAAGAAGATAAGTACTAAAATGTTCTCGACATATTCCATATTTAGATACATAAATAAAACCTCTCCCACGTGAAACCCTCACCGATGCACGCAGTTTATGGATTTTTAAAGAAAATTTTCTCAGAGCCGTATAAAATTCTTACCAATAATGCAGGGTTTAAACGAAAAGCCATATGGTTTCCTTTGCGCAAGTTATGACGTTAAATTTTCCCGCTATCCATGAAATTATCCAATCAGAGTTAAAAGAATGGGAAGCCCGTAAAGAGGGGTACCCTCTCTGTACAAAAATAGTAAGATGGTGGCACTCGGCCGACGGAAGCGCCCCTGGTTACGTTGTTATCGTTACATTTCTCAAAACGCTGTGGTAGTGATGCATTTCCGGTTATAAAGGGAACAAACTTAACAACTTTTTTCAGTTTCCCCTATACAAAGCTTTATTACTTTTTCCGCCTGAGCAAGTTAGCGAAATATCTTCGTCAATCTTTGCTTTATGTTTAACACCATAATCTGTCGCACTGACTAGATCTTTCTTTTTTTCACCACATGTGTAGGTTCAAACACTCGGATATTGCTTGAAATATGATCTTCAATATAAAGAAATGTGTGATGTAAGGCGGATGCTCGAAGCAATTGTCGTAACAACAGTCGAGCTTGGAAGCTGAAAATTTAAATGGTTCTTTGTGTTCTGTACAAATGTTAGAGACCAAAAAATATACTCACGATTATTATCGAAAACTGAATACTGAATAAATGTATTGGCCAATGCGAACTGCCGTAAATAGAAAAATGAAACCATGTACATGAATTCTTTAAAATACTTTCCTCAAGGCATATAAGCAATTTCTGTTTCGCTAGATCGAGTCTGCACAAACAAACGCTAATGATATAAATGTGTTCCTACATAAAAATTTAATTACGACTATGCATAGGCAGACGCTTTCACCCAATAAGTTTTGTTTCCGATTTTGTTTTGTTTTCTTTTTTTAAATCTAAATATACAGAATATAATACGCATAGGGTAAGAACAGAATGTAATGCATTTTCTATACCGATACGAATGGAGCTGCAGCGAATCAGGCGTTAGCGCCCCCCTTTGGTTTGAATCAGACCATCTGACCATCCAGGGTGGTTTACAGTGGTGTGTCCCTGAACAAGGTACTTTGCTCAAGTTGCCTCAGTACAAAACAACATTAATGTGTTATTGCACTCTAAAACAACAAACCAAATGAAAACTATAACCAGCAATGGCATCTGGCGTACAAGCTATGAGTGGCACACACAAATACACCAGCTCCTGTTAGCTTTCATAAAGGTTTACCTAGAATGATGTTTATCACATGTCTCAAAAGTTTATCTGTTACTTGTTAATGTGCTTATATTTATGGAGGCGTAAATTGCCAGAAAATATTTTACTCCATGTTTAATCTTTTAGGTCGCAACCCCCTAAAGCACATAATTTAGATGACTCACCTGCATATCTTTATTGCTCTATTATTTAAACAACCGATTAGAAATAACGGATTTTTGTGGCATCGCGCATGATCCTTATATATATATAACTTTTGAAGCCAGACTGTGGCAGACCTGATACAAGAAGCTAACTGATTTTGATTAATATGCCAGATACTTCGATCCTAATTGATAAACTAGGTTTTTATATTACTGTCTTCTTCACCACTGTCCAGTTTTACCTCCAAAACACCTTATAGATAAGATTCAAATTTATTTAAAAATTTACCTTATTTAGTACATGCATAATCTATCTGAAGTCAAGTAAAACCTTGCTTGTGTGGACTCCCTTCATACGGATGTCTTCAAAACGTATTACAAATTTCACCACTGGAACAAAATTCCTTTATTGTTCTTTGATGGTGAGCAGTAAATTTGAGTCCTTGTCTATCAGTAAGATAGGGATGAGGAAGAGGGGTATAAACAAGCCGGAGTTTCATGAATTTTGTGAATTAAAGAAAAAGACGAACAACAGTAGCTCGACATCGCAGATCCGCGTATTTTGCTATCCCACATACCCCACCCTACCTAAATTGATCCCCACCCTTTTTACAGGAGTCTAGAGGTCGAAATACTAAATCCGAAACATCCGTATAATGTGTCTACCTTGAATGCTTATATATGAACTTTGGTCAGAAAGTATTTGAAATTTCAGTGTAATTGATTTATGAATACATTTGATATCAAAGGAAAATGATAGTAAAATCGATATTCATTACCTAGTAAAATCGATATTCATTTAGTAAAATCGATATTCATTACCTAGTAAAATCGATATTCATTACCTAGTAAAATCGATATTCATTACCTACGATCGAGCTTAGTAAGCAATTATGTACACAAAATGTTCTTGAAACCTAGGCAAGAGACCAACTTTCGTGGCCTCACCAATCAATTAAAAATTGTATATTATCGAGAAATTGCAATAATTTTCCATAAGAAATAGTTCTTCAATCAGCTAGACATGAATGATTTTCTTTCTGATGTATCAAGAGAGTTATATACCTAGGAATCATATTTTTATTAAGAAATAACTGGTAAAATACCTTACAGAAAATTTAACATAAAGTGTGCAAATGACTATTTACATTCTACACAGCGGCAATATAACTGTCTTTTTGGAATGAAAGAGAATGTAATGGGAGACGTTTCCGATATTTAGCATGTTTAAGAACGAAACAATTTCCTAGCGCATATCATTACACTTTGTACCAAATGCGTGCAATGTACAGATATAGTATTAGCACGCACGCGTGTTTTAGTTCTTTGTGCTTTAAATCAATTAGTTATGGTTAAACCATTGTGTAAATAAGGGATATATCCTGGATAGACGAATACAATATTGTGGATAAAGTGTAACTTTACCCATATATCAGTATCAAGACACCTTGTCTTCAAACTTTTATCTGTCAGTACTTAACCCTATGACAAGACCATTCTAGTATTAGGAATATACGAAATGTTTTTCCTGCATGATCGTTGTATATATTCTTTAATGTTAAATTCTGCGATTAAATCCAGTGGGATCTTCTTAAGATATACCACAAAGGCGTGGTACCAGAGAAATAAAGTTCCATTTTATATCAATACAAGGTTTATCGAAATGGAGCCACAAAACATTAAAGCAGTTTACGACAAAAGAAGACTCAATGATGTCTTTTCTCAAAAAGATATAATATGGATGCAGTTATGTAACCAGGAAAATATTATCTAATTCTTAAACTACGAGAGCGCACATACATGTCTACACATACACACAAGCGCACACACACTGGAAATAGCGTACAGACACAATTCGAACATTTTTTTGAAGCAGCTAAATCAATCATTCATTCATACAGGGACCATAACTCTATTGCAAAAACCAAAGATATTATGTGATTATAAATATTCCACACGTAATCGAGGCCCCAAGGAAACGCCTTTTATTAACTACAGATAAGAAGACGTAAATACGTGCTCCTCCTCGCTTACATATTTGTTGCGAACGTATTTATTAACGGTACCGCAGCATTATAAGATTAGGCACGCGCTACTCGTTAGGATGCTTTGGTCTTCAAATGAACTTTCTCTCAAACAGGGAATTAAAAGTACGAGTGGGTTCTACCCTCTCATATATGTACGACCAAGAGAAGGGTGTTCCCCATGGCAGTATTTTATCTGTGACGCTTTTCAATATCAAAATTAATAGCATCACCAAGTGTTTAGCTCCTGGTATGGATTGTTCTATATACGTTGACGATTTCTTAATATGTTACCGATCAAAGCACATGCATACAAATGAACGACAACTACAACAAAATATAAACAAGATTCAAAATTGGGCCAATACCAAGGCTTTAAAATTTTCAAAGGCAAAAACAGTTTGCATGCATTTCTGTCAGTTACGAACCTAAACTCACGCTGGACGGAATACCTATACCAGTTGTTGAGGAAAACAATTTCTAGGTATTATCTTCGACAAAAAACTGACCTTTATTCCACACACAAAGAACTTGAAAGCTAAATGGTTGAAATCTCTACATTTACTTAAAATAGCAGCGCACACTGACTGGGGTGTTGATAGAAAAGTCATCCTCAATTTGTACAGAACATTTATTCGCTCCAAACTGGACTATGGTTGCGTTGTTTATGGTTCAGCTAGAAAGTCATATTTGAAGATGCTTGACCCAATTCATCATTCAAGAATAAGACTCGCCCTGGGAGCATTTAAGACATCCCCATGTGAAAGCCTTCTCGCTGAAGCGAACGAACCACCATTATCACACCGTAGATAAATGCTTTTCGCACAGTATGCTCTCAAATTAAGATCAAATTCTTTGAACCCTGTTTTTTCAGCTGTTTTTCAACTCAAATACAAAACCTTATTCGGAAATAAACCAAACGCCATACCTTCTTTGGCATTAGAATATCATCCAGCCTTGACAGTATAAAAATTGATCTTTTTAAAATTCAGAAAACATCCATCTCCGAAACACCTCCCTGGCTACTTAAACAACCAAAAGTACTTTTTACGCTACACGATGGAAAAACATCTGATACAAACCCTTTTATCTTCCACAACTCTTAGTCATGAACTCCTCACCGAATTTAAAAGCTACACAAGAATTTATACTGATGGATCAAAGGATGAGGGAAAGGCTGCTGCAGCCTGCGTTAGTGGAAAACACACAACAAAAGTTCGCTTACCAAATGGTACATCGATATTTTCAGCCGAAATCAGAGCAGTAGACCTTGCTCTGCAATATATCAAAAGCAAACGTATTTTAAACAGCATCATCTTCTCCAACTCACTATCAGTACTTCAGTCACTACACAATAGAAAACTGGAAAATCCATTATTAACCAATATCCTCATCAAAAATACTGAACCGAGTACCCCCACAATATAGTATACTGTTGGTTTCCCAGCCATATTGGTATTAAAGGAATGAAAAAGCAGATCGCGCTGCTAAAATGGCCCTATCCCTAGAACCATCAGACTTTAAAATAACGTATACTGATTTTAAACCTAATATCAAAGAGACTTTATATCAGAAGTGGCAGGCATCATGGAATGATGCAGTGAATAACAAACTTCATGCAATCAAGCCAACCATAGAAGAATGGACCCCTTCCTAAAGAACCATACGTAGGGAGGAGGTAGTCATTGCAAGAATTCGAATTGGACATACTTATATAACCCACTCCCACATGCTAAAAGCCGAAAACCCAGCAGAGTGCGTTTCTTGTAATGAACCATTCACTGTTAAGCACTTTATGATAGAGTGTTTCGACCTACAACCTATGCGCGATCAGTCCTACAATGTGCATGACGTAAAGGAACTTTTTGACACAATAAAAGTCTCTTCTAGTTTGGAATTCTTGAAAGAAGTAAACACTTATTCTAAGATGTAACTTTTATGCTATCGCCTTGAGTATTTATATGTACTGTATAGGCCGTCCTTCATGCTCAATACCTTTTCATCTGAATCTTCATTAACGCACACCATTTACATTCCCCGTTGATCGGGAAGTTTTATATATTACGATTACCATCTCGTCGTTTTGCTTTTAACTGTTAGATATTTATATCGCTGGTCGATAAGAAACCTTTTATCTCTTTTAAATAATCCCACATATAACCTTTTGTACGGCACTAAATAGACTAACAATGCTGATGCGCAGTACAAATACAATCAATCAATCAATCATTGGTCTTCAAATGAGTAAATTGCCCACACCGGTTTTCTTACATTTCTCTAATGAAAGGTTAAATCTCTTGCTGGGTTTGATTAATGAAAGATACGACTAGATCGCACATTTTTGAAGCACCAGTGTTTTAATGCAGCTAGTTAGCAAAAAATGGATGAAGTATTTAAAACATCATGATAAGAAGGACTGGTTCTTACCTATATTCAGGTTCTTTCTTCGACTAATTTCTTATTATCTCTTAAAACTGGAACATTTAAACCATCCGCCAAATCAAATTTACTCTATCATTTCATGGAGTAGGGAATTTAAAAGCCTCTTGTACAAATATTCGTAGGTAAACTTCTAATCACAAGTGAGAGGATCTCTGTTTAAACAAGAATTTCAAAAATGCAGAGCCATGTTTGTTATGCTTCATCCTAAGTCCAGAGCTCTAACCTGTAATGCCCAATGCTTTAACATTGCTTAAACGTACAATGGTTCTGTCGTGCTGTAGAGAGTGTCGGGGTGCTGAATTTAACCATATATGAATAGGGCGACATCATTTTGAGATAAACCTATTGTGGTTTATCGTAAAGGTAACAACAGGTATGTAACAATATTGAAAGAAGCTGGTCGCACATGTGGAATTAATGATTGTCAGATTTCAGCTTTGTTGACCAGGACAGATGTGGTACTATGTTTTAAGTGATAGCAAAATAGACAGATTCTACAAAATGTGCACTGCCGACTGTTTCAGACAGATGTATCCTAAATAGTAAATACTTTACAGCATTGTTGGTACTGGTAAACTTTAATTTCCTGTACATTGCTGATTTCGACTGTATGAATGGTTCGTTCTTCATTGTGAACAGTCTAACGAACCTTCAAGCACGTATTGTGTCAAAAGACCGATAGCCAATCCCACCCAATACGATATGCAAAGACTGATAGCTAAACTCAACCAATATTGAAGAAATTAATGCAAATGGATCATTTACTACAGACAGCTGTTGTCGATCGAAAGACAGAGCTTGCAAGTGTCTCATTCATTGTCGCTGGTTTATTATGTCCGTATCTCTGTTAATACTTCGTACCAAAGTTTGAATATTCATGTGATATAATCTCAAAGTATGGCCATTAAAAAAGAATTTCCCTGAATGTTATTTCCATATTTCCAGTAACTGACAAGAAACGTTTGTCAAAACAGAATACATTTAAGAATGATTATCGGAAGATTTCTTCAGTAATAAATTGAACATTGATGTCAAAGATGTCTCTTATCAAGGTGTTCAATCCAGTAGTGTTCCTTGTACCACACGATTTAGACAGATGAAACTGAAGTCATTTTGTACCTTTTAAAATGGTATGTATGTTTTTGTATTTCGAATACTTGCTAATAAAACAATTGTCAGTAAATATACCATTGAAGGTCATCTCATCGTGACTACTTCAAACACGTCATTATGATTATTTTGCTGAGTAAACCACAGACACGTATGCGACGAGGATTGAACTCTTTATCTGAATAACTGTATCGGTAAAGACTCGCAAAATAAGAAATATGAAATCTATGGAGTCGTATCACAAAGCTCGTTAATTTCCCACAAATTCTTCGACAGATAAAGTTTATTCTTTCAAGTGTTCTTTGTTTTGTTTGCTTGTATATAAAATGCTAATTTTGTAGTATACTTGTAAATAAATATTTATTTTTCATTATTAAATATCTCACCGAAATCAGAATACGGGATAATAACACTTGGCATCTTAACCTCGTCCATTAAAAGCACAGTAATGTCCAAAAATTACGTATCCGTTTTTAAAATTCGGACAGAGAGATTTTACATGTCTTACAAAATCTCATACTTTGCTTCACAGTTGCCAAGCAAACCTTAAAAAATGAGTGCCTGACGAGTCATTGTTTTGAAATTATCCACTCCGACGTCAGAATCTGTTATTAAATGGTAGTTTGAGTGTAATAATTGTTTCTAGATGTAACTGACACCAGAATCACTTATAGTGTTTCTAGCAGCACGAACACCCCACACACCTACCACGTGAAGAGTGGTGTCATAATTTTGAATGTAACAAGACCGTGATTATATACCATAAATGTATGTCCTTCGACAATTTACCCTTCATGATATAATTATAACAATCAAACTCATTCTGTTTACTTGTATGACAGTATAATGAAAACAATTACTTCTGGTTACGTCATTTCAAAATTTGTGAAACTCAGAGTCACACTTAAGTCAAAATTCTTACATCTGATTTGCTCCCGTCAAATAACTGACCAATCAGACTTCATATATTGACTATTGCAAGTCATACCAGTCAAACTTCATATATTGACTACTAGAAAGTCACTGTCCAGTCGCACTTCATATAATGTCTATTGTCAAATCATTGACTACTGAGACATCAGACGTTGACTACAGTCAAATCACTGACCAATCAGACGTCCGACATTGGCTACTAGCAAATCACACCAACCAAACATCATGTATTGACTACCATCAAGTCAGTGACCAGTCCGACTTCATATATTGGCTAATTCAAGTCTGTAGTCAATTACTATTAAGATATCGGCTTGAGTCAGCTTGCTGATCCATCATATTGCACATACCAACACCTAATTCACGTGACCGACCAATTAGATTTCACATACTTTAGCTGAGTCTGAGTCTTAGTTTATCAGGTCTCTGTTTTATAATATACGTGATTGGATCCTGTTGATACATGAATCATTTTAGTTTTTGTCTGGTCCATACCTTCTGACAATACTGTATACATTGCATGAGGTTTAAAGGTTTTTCCTTAAGTTACTCTGCGGTAATTAAGTTTGAGAACCACTATAAATCTTGAAGGATGTTTAGCACTACGTTTACAATGTTTGGTTCTGGCACAGATTTTTGCTGATCAAATGTTTCGAAGAACGGGTATGTTACTTTTGCATAGACTATGGACCAGTAACCCACAACAGAGTAGTCTGAATTTTCTGGATCACTGGTAGATAATTGATCGAAAAAATAGAACAGTTTTTGTGTCAGACAAATGTGAACAGATACACATAAATTAAGTAAAATAATAGCATTATCTCATACTCAGATTTTAGACAATGTTTCTTCTAATAATCACTTTTCAGATAACATTACACTAGCTTAATTTTTGGAGGTACAGGAATGGCAGTGTAGTTAAAGAGAAACAGTAGAGTAGACGAAATGAAAATAGAAACAATAAAAAAGTAAGTTGGAAAGTGTGCATAACAAATTTACATACCAGCCTACAAAACTTGTTGAAATGTCAATAAGTTCCTTATGCATTAGTATGACCACCTTCTACAAATATATAAATAAACAATATATCCATTTCGTTCCTATTCTTCCGTCTTTCTTTCCTTACCCTTTATCTTTCATTCTTACGGTAACATAAAATAATTGTCTACAATTACAAACATTATTTGTCTTTATGAAATATGATCATAATCCTGTTTATATATATATATATATATATATATATATATATATATATATATATATATATATATATATATATATATATATATTATAAATTTATTATTATTAGGCTCACAAATGTCAAAATTTCTCTAATGTAGAAGCTTGAATACAGACTAAAAATAAATGCAATAGAAAAGATATGGTCTGGCTTTCTGGTCAAGACGCATTTGGGAGTGAATCGAGCTATCATATAAGCCTACCGATAACGCTTGTTATCACATATGTTTCAAAGGAACTATACACACCTCCAAGCAAGTAAATTAATTCTTTTAACCTGAGTAAGGCATTGCCTCAGCGCGATGTTTTGATAGTTTCTTGCATTTGAAATTCCTATTTACGATAAAACATTTTTATGGTTTTTGTATGTATGTGTTATTTTCGTTTTTAGAATTATAAAGATATGTATTATAGGGCTAAACTTAGTTATTGAAGGTGAAAAGGTTTTTATATAAGTTTTAGAAGAGAAGATACATTTGTAATTAATTCACTATATTCTCTTAATAAAATTTTTAATTGTATGATAGATTAGTACACCAATATTTACTGTAAATTTAGGGGCTGTGATTCAGGTTAAATACGGTATTATCAACAGCTACTCAGGGCAATGGTGTTAGGTTGCAGTATAGGCTGAAGCAAGGAAACCATTTACATTATAGTTGTAGGATTGTGTGTTTGTAGATTTACTTTAAATCAATGATAGCAAGTTTCCCTAAACAGTCAAACATTTAGGTTAATGACCAGTTGTTGGGAAATTTGATTCTACTTTGGTAGATAATAGTGCTTAATATAGAGTTGGGTAGTTACAGCTTAATTTGGAATTAATTAGCTCGAGAGGTTAAAGTTTGCAATTTCCTACTTAATATAATATTTTTGGAAATTCTTATATACAGGGTGGAAAGGGAGTGTGTGTGGAGAATGGATATATAGATTTAACTGGACTATGTAAATTATGTTTTGTGCACTTTGATATATATACTAGGGTCAGAAAAAGGGTCTGCAGACAGACCATAAGTTTACTTCTAGAATGTTCTTCAGGGAATACTTTCTCTGAAGTCCGCTAAGATTGTTTGTAAACTAGGGTCAATCATTGGGCAGGGAGAAAAATAAATAGATTAAGAACAAGGCAAGGAAACAGCGGATGTTGAGGAAGAGGCACAAGAGGAAAAAGGAGAGGGCGATCCAGACCATCAAATATTAGTGGATATGGAAATTCAGGAAACCATGGAGGACAACAAGAAGGCCAGCAACTTTATATATGCTGTAAAATACCGTAAATCTAGTCCACAACAGTGACATTTTGGAGACAGAATTCTCTCGAACTACTACCGTGAGGTTTATGAATAACGCCCCCTGTCCATCCTTGTGGAGGATGCTGAACAGTTAACAACAATTCATAGATTTGAGGCATTTCCTGAGCAGAAGTTTGAAGAAACACATAGCGGGGCAGAATGTATGGAAGTATATACATCACCAGCAAAAGATTTCAGTCTGCCGCCCTGATAGCCCTTTTAAGGGCTATTACTAACCAAATGCCTCATTTATCTAGGAATCCCAGTTGTGATAAACCTGTATAGAACTTAATTTGATCCTTTCGTCTCCGTTCAATATTTTACTCACTTTCTAATATTGAGGTACAAATTAAAGACCCTCTTTGACTCGTACATTTATGACGATTTTTGGTTATAACATGAACACATGGGGTTTGGCTCTAATTCCCCCTATACGATACATTAAGTAGTCCACCTTGTAGGCATTAGACGGGCGCGCATGTCCGAGTGGGCAAATGCACATTGAATCCAAAATCAGTCATTCAGTCAGTTGAGCAAGAATTCGGCATGTAGAATATAGGAGCATTGGGGTTTAATTAGATGTGGGAAAGAAAACCCCTCTCTCTTATGAGTAATTACCCGTAGCGTAGTTATATTAGATTAGGGGTTAAAATAGAATGTGGAGAATTCTCATTTTCAGTTGGGAGTTGGGGGAAGTTTCTCTGGCACATGCCTGGGACACCCATCCCGGTTAGGCTTTTGCCCCTATGACCTAACCAGGGCCCGTGAAAAAGAAATAAAACGAAAGGAAATGTGCGTGCTAAATGGAGCCATACATATTGACTAGTGCTAATTAAGTTAATAAAGAAGAAAAAGCGTGAACATTCACATTTATACAAAACGTAAAATGTATATCAATCAGGAAGAATGTTATAATAGCATTATAGCGTCACGAATTGGGCTTACTAATACTGTCCAAATCACGAAACTGGTGGGTCCAAATTATAATAAAAACGAAATTGCCATAAATTATGTACGTAAAATAAAATTAATAAAAGCAATGTCCATCTTATCTCTATACGTTTTAGCACATATTAGTGTAAATCTATAACGTACACTTGACTTCCAAATTCCACATTTTGGGCTAGAAATATCAAAGACGTTATTATAATACACACCTTATATTTGTGGAACAACATTCCTGGAAATGTAAGACTAGATCCATCCCCTAGTGAATTACTAAACTTAATCTAGTTAAACGGGTGAATGACCTTTATATATATATATATATATATGTGTGTGTGTGTGTGTGTGTGTGTGTGTGTGTGTGTGTGTGTGTCTAGCCGTTCTGAAGATCTCAATCAACCATTCATGTATTTCATGTATGCCATCCATCAGTTCCTTCATGTAGAACAAGAGCTGGACCTAAGATAGAGTACATGTTGCTCAACCCCAGTTATTTCAATAATATCGCAAATACAAGAATATGATATGTTTAAATTATACTAATTTAGCTGTGTATAAACCTAGGGTCATTTTGACGTCATGTATATTATAGCTGTCGTTCACAACTTCGAAGGCGATATGCGGATCATATTTGAATGTATGCCGACATCCGGCTTTCGGATCAAGTGGGTTATCTCCAAAACAAGGTTTGAGTTTGAAGATGAGACTGCACCAAAGTATTTTCTATTCACAACCTCGCGGTCAGTTCTAGGTCAAATCTACTGATAGAAACAGCCGAAATAGTTCGAATAGATTCCGTTTCTTTCATTGCGACGAACTTTCTGGCAAACAACAATGGGTGTTTTTGATTGTTTGGGGTGGGTGTGTGGGGTGAAGCGGGTGTATTATTTGTTTGTTTCCTGTACATTACTGCTCCGACAGACATCCAAGGTATATTTTTGTCTCGCGGAAATAGCCGAAGGGGTCTGAATATTTTATATCATGACCCCTGCATTATCAACACTATCTGAACGGATGAAATGAAAACGTATTCACTTCATATAAACAAACATTATAGGACTTAGGTGAGGCCGTATTTTCCCTAGACTGATATCTGCAAACAACATCAATGCTACATTGGTAGCGCTCTCCAAATTCCACAGCCAGCACAAGTTAAAATCACATTGTTTCTTACAAAGACCTATGTTCTTGCCTTTACCCCATTTTCAAGGGATTTTCAGGTAGCGGAAAATATAGTCGTTTTAAGATTTTAGCCAGCAATTTAAATTCGATTACAGTGAACATCGTCTTTCTTACCAAACATACAAGGCAAACATGACTGAAATGATAACCGAAACTTAGAATGACCTTGGATCAAGCGGCCTGTGTAGTGACGTTGCTACTTATGTCACAGGAGAGCAGATTGGCAGAGAGTAATGTAGCAACAGCACTTTGAAAGTTAGAACTACCTCAAAAGGAATTTTGAAATCTTACAGAAATATTTGCACAAAGTCAGTTAAATAAAGATCTCTAATATTGGTATGCTTGAAAAAAAGAAACATATGAACGTTTTGATCAAAAATAAGCCATCTCAGACGAGATGTCGATGTAATAAAAGGTATGATGGTGTATGACTTGCAAATGACTTCATTTTTAAAAAAAAAAAAAATATTGTAACGCTCCCTTCTTAGAAAAGAGGTGTGCTTAATAGATTTGGCGATCGTTATCTTGAGGATGACCTCCCTCAATGTTATTGCCTGGTGTGAGTGGATAGATAGAACATCAACAGAGAACTGAGCGAGACTATTAAGAAGAATAATACAATACGAGCCACCTTAAATAAAAAAAAAAATTTTAATTAATTAATACATAAACTAAAAATTGGCAACTTCAATTCAACAGATTTACATTAATGGAATTTAATAGCAGTGTTCAATTACGGATTCGTTCATCATGGTAACGAGAGGTAAAAAGAGCACCATGTCCGCGCCTGATTTGCATCACCTAGCGTCGCTTCTTCTCTTGTTTCTGTGTATCCAACGTCTTCCCACCTCCACGTGTATGCTTTGTTCTTCCTCTGATCTTTCTATTCTCAATTCTTCATTTCTTTCCGGACTTCCCTATTTCCGTTTGTCCCCGTCTCTTCCAGAGAGAGCTGTTTCCTTAATGCTGTTTTCTTTTCAAGCATGCATCCTAGCACTAAAGCCTGTCTTTCTTCGCAAGACAGCCACCTGTTCCCTTTACTTGTTTAACGAGGAAAGCACTATTCTTTGTCTTCTTGCAAGAAAAATCGGACTAAAGAATTTTGACCAAGGTCGTTACTTTTAAATTCACATTACTTCCAAAGTGTACACCTTAAATTTAACTGACCAATCGTAAGCAGCGGTTCCTAAATCTTTCCCCAAGATAATCATTTCATTCGTCAGATTTTGACAGCCTAGAATCTGAAATTACGATGCACATCAACTTCCCTTTGAAAATGATTATTTGACATGAGGTTCCTTTCATGCGGTTATGGTCGGTAGCCCTACTGTGTTCTTTCCAGGACACCGTATCGATGTCCGGGTCAATTCTACTGAACCGATGATGCTGGCCTTTCAAGTTTCACAGCTGAGACAGAGAAAATGTCGAAGCGACCTTTAACAAAGACTTTTTTGGCTTGACTATAATAAATTTTAATGCACATTTTATTCAACTTTAAGGTTTAATACTTATTCAAAATTCGACACATTACATAAGCACACCCCACCCACCCCATTAAGGGTAAAATCTGGGATTTTCCCTTACGAATTTTGAAGTTGCATTTCGAGTTATTGTTTACATGTCCTGAAGTGACCCTCTTGACCACAGAATCAACTAATCTACTCAGACAATCTGCTCCTACATTTCCGCTTCCCTTAATGTAACGCACTTGAACTTGACATTGCTGAAGAAATAATGACCATCTCATTAAACGTCCATTTGTCAATTTAGCTTGGGCCAAATAAGCAAGTGGTTGGTGGTCAGTTTCCAGAATAAACTTTCGCCCATATAGATAGTTCTGGAATTTAGAGATACCAAAGACAATCGCTAGGCATTCTCTTTCGGTAACAGAATAACTACGTTCGGCTGACGACACCTTTCTGCTACCATATGCAACCGGAAATAAGTTCCCATCATGTTCCTGCAGTACAACTGCATCAAGACCACTGTCAGAAGTGTCGGTAAGTAAGACAAAGTCCTTTGTCACGTCCGGTAGTCTCTAAACGTCGTCTGACGTCAATCTATCCTTCAACGTCTGAAATGCTCTCTCACAAGCGTCTGTCCAAATAACCTTCGTCGGAGACTTCTTCCTTGTCAAGTTAATCAACGGACTAGCAATAGCACTGAAATTTGCAACATACTTACGATAATAACCTGCAAGTTCTAAAAAAGATCGCACTTCTGCCTTAGTAGTTGGACTTGCGGCCTTCCGAAGCTGGTCGACTTTCGCACTGTCTGGGGTTAATGTATCTTCACTGAGTGTGTGGCCTAGATAAGTCAGTCTCCGAAATCCTATGTGACATTCAGATGGGCGGGCGGTGAGCCCTGTCTGTTTAAGTCGTTCCAGAATATTTCTCAGTAAAACTACGTGTTCTTCCCATGTAGGTGTCGCCAATAACAAATCGTCCATGAAATTTGAAACTCCGGTCCCTCTTAAAGGTTCCAGCAATTTCCTCATCATACGGGTGAAAATGCCGGGTGCATTCTGGACCACGAACGGCATGACTACCCATTGGTATGTCCCATCTGGTGTTGCAAAAGCAAGTTTTGGATGGTCTTCCTTACGAACTGGAATTTAAAAAAATATTTAGCGTTGGTTACTCCGGCAAATATGGACTCAGGATCCAGTAATATTTCGACCTGAAATTCTGTGATCCTGTTTAATTTCCGATAGTCGACACAAAAGCGGTGATCACCATCTTTCTTCTGGACTAAAACAACCGGTGAACTATATGCAGATTCGGCTAGTTCAACGACCCCTAAGTCAAGTATATTTCGAATTTCGTTCCGTACAGTTTCTAACTTCGCATGAGGCAGTGAATAGGGTTCCAGTTTCACAGGCGTTTAATCCAGCAACTTCAAACTGAACTCCTCCAAGTCCGTCATGCCTGGTCTTTCTGTCAAAACACTTGAGTAGTCGTGGAGTATCTCCTCCATCTCTTCACGTTGTTCTGATGTTAACGTTACGTCAAGGACAACATCGACGTAGGTTTCATTATTCGTCAAAGGACACCTAGGAAGTACTTCCGCCACTCCTCCGTTATCGTCGTGTTCTTCAGGCACAACTGTAGCAACCACGAACTCAGTGGGTGTCTCCCTTTCACGATAGCATTTAAGAAGGTTAACGTGGTCAACTTCTCTTTATCTCCTACCATGATATGATAGTTCTATCCGCCCTTCTTTTCCGTTACAACAAAAGGTCCCCTCCAGGATATTTGGAGTTTGTTGTGCTCCAACGGTAACAACAACAGCACCTTATCAGCCACTTCAAACTTCCGTTCCTTCGCCCTCTTGTCGTAGTACTTGGCTTAGCGTCCCCGTGCGTCACGGAGATTCTTCTGGGCCACGTTGCAAACTTCCTCCAGCTTGTTATGGAGATCAACAACATACTGATACGTTATTCGTACCTCCTCAGATGCTTTTTCATCCGTCCATAACTATTTCAATACAGCCATGTGTCCTCTCACTGTCTTCCCATAAACCAGTTCGAAAGGTGAAAATCCTAGACTAGCTCGGGATGCTTCGCGGTACACGAAACGTATCGCGGGAAGGTATCGATCCCAGTCCTTGGGTCAACCTTCGCACAACTTCTTCAAAGCTTGCTTCAATGTCCCATTGAAACGCTCTACTAGACCATTGCACTGCGGGTGACACGGCGTAGTAGCCAGGTGCCTCATGGAAAGTAACCGGTTCACTTCTTCCATCACCTGGCTAACAAACTGCGTCCCTTGGTCAGTTAGTATCTCTTCAGGAACACCAACTCTGGACCAAACTCCTAACAAAGCCTCAGCCACCGTAACTGAATCGATGTCTTTCAACGCAACGGCCTCCGAGTATCGGGTAGCGTAATCAACAATCGTTAACACATAACGATTACCACTTTCTGACGAAGGCTTTATAGGACCTATCAAGTCCATTGCTACCCTTGAGAAATGTTCATCAATCAGAGGGGTGGTTCGTAGTGGCACTGGGTGATGTGAGGTCTTAGGTGCCACCCGCTGACACTTGTCACACGACAGACAAAACCTCCTTACATCCCCATACACACCTGGCCAGTAGAATTCCATCACTAACCTATCTCTCATCTTTGCCACGCCCATGTGACTACCAAGTAGACTCTCATGTGGTAGCCTAAGCATTTCTTCTTTCTTAGATCGAGGTACAATCACTTGCTTATACCTCTCGGATCCTTTCCGGGCGTATCGATACAAGATACCCCGTTTCAGCGCGAACTCTACCTCACGGTCTGGTAAGTTCCGCAAGGACTCCTCCTTTGCGTACCCGCGTATCCTGTTACAGGTAGACTCTTGCTCTTGGAGTCTCCTTAATTCACCAGGTAGCAAATTGTCTATGGGCGAAGTCGAGGGGTTCAGCGGCTTCGACCCTGACCTTCGTTTCATACACCTCGTCTCTACGGACCCCACGTGTACGGGTGTACACGTCATAGAATTAGGCTGTAGCAACACATACCTACATCCAAAAATTACGTCGTGCAACAACCCTGACAAGCACTCTGCTTGAATTCGTCCTTTCACATATGCCGAATCAAAATCGATGTAGACAACCGGGAGGGAATCTTTAGTCCTATTAGCAAATTGAACTTCCACTGTCTCACCTGTATAATTAGCAGATTTGACAAATTTGCTATCCACCAAGGCTGGATAACTACAGCTGGTGTCATACAACACGGTAGCCTTCTCTCCATTTACCGTAGCTGTTGCTGTATTCGACCATTCTACTGGTTTACACTTTCTACCAGTGCCTGGTGTCACTACATTTATCGTGGGACGATGTTTCCTGCAATCTTTGAGAATAATGCTAGGTTTGTTGCAGCCGTAGCATACAACTTCAGCTTTCTTACCAGGGGTACCCTTATCTACCCCTTGGGACTTTCCTGAGTCACGGAACTGATCACGGCTGCGATTATCAGCCCTTAGCTTTCCACCACATTGACCATTCCGCCTAGGAGGTGTCAAACCATTAGCTCTTCTGAAGTCAGTGACGCTGGGTCAATCCCTGCCATCCTAGGTGGTTGGACGAGAGTGTGCACTCTCATATCGCTCACCCATCACCCTGATATCTGCTAAGGCCGCGAGATCACGCTCCGCTAAGAATACGATCAGGTCTTTCCGATAAGTATTGAGGACATGTTCTTTTAAGATCTCTTCCCGTATGCCTTCATAAGTGAGAGTGTCGCCCGTCATTTTAATCCCTCTATCGAAAAGCATGTGTACACGAGTATGAAATTGTGCGTGTCTCCGTTGTTCGCTTAGACGACTCTCTGAAAAGTTTGCTAAAACTTTCAGCCGACAACTCGTAATGCCTTAACAGCGCTTTCTTGAGAGCGTTGTAGTCATCTACTTCAGTGGGTGCCATATTATGGTAGATATCCTTGGCAACTCCTTGCAAAAATGCAGAGATATTAATGGCCCACTGGTCTTTTGGTATGTGATGGATTAAAGCTAACTTTTCAAATTGAGTTATAAAGTTATCGATGATTTCGTCCTTGTTGTTAATCATCGGCATGGTTATCTGGACGATACATCTATCCTCTGATCTTTTGCTTGGGGGTCTTTAATGTTCATTCAGTTCTTCGCCCCTCCTAGATTCCGCTTCGATCCTTAGTCTCTCCATGGCTAACGCATGTTCTCTCTCCCTGGCTCTTTCTTCGCCTTGCAATCTGGCAAACTCAATTTCTCTTTCTCTTTCTTTTTCCCGTTCTTGTCTGTTTCTTTCTTTTACTTTTTCCTCGGCCTATGTTTTCCTTTCTTTCTCTGCCGCCTGCTGTTCTCTATATTCCCTGAGACCCCGCTCTACAAATTCCGCTAATTGTGTCCCTTCATAACCTAATTCGTCTTTAGCAATGGACTTAAACTCTTTGACTAACTGTCTATCAGTTGCCATTCTAGTCTACTCAACTGTATCACAAACCAATTTACTTAGCTCAAGTATTTACTAACTTCTTACTGCAACAGCTTCCTTAAGAATACTTACCCGTATTCTCTGCCAGTAAATTCTTAACCTACCGACTTACTTAAATCACTCAAAAGCCACCTAACAGCGTTTGGCAGTACAAAATTCTGAATTTCTCCCCAAATTCAGTTTGCTCGCACCACAATGTGCAATTACTCCCTAGGGACTTCCTTAATTATGTCTTCTCGCAAGAGTAATTAAAGGCAATATTTCTTTCTGAATTACTTGAATTGAGACAACGACCACACTATCAAAGCAGATCAGGTACGGAATGTTAATTTCTTGCCATGTCATAACATACATTAAAGAAAATATCAATAATGGCATGCAATAATTACAGAATGCATAGATATTGACTCGTTTCTCTCTCGTAATTCCTTACTTAAATAATAAACAAATTTATCACTGCTATGGTACTCTACTTTCTATTCATTATCTGCTCAGCCTCTGTCACTCACACTATTCAAAATACCCCGGACGATAGACCCCACTTCGTAACGTTCCCTTCTTAGAAAAGAGGTGTGCTTAATAGATTTGGCGATCGTTATCTTGAGGATGACCTCCCTCGATGGTATTGCCCGTTGTGAGTGGATAGATAGAACATCAACAGAGAACTGAGCGAGACTATTGAGAAGAATAATACAATACGAGCCACCTAAAATAAAAAAGAAAAACATTTTAATTAATTAATACATAAACTAAAAATTGGCAACTTCAATTCAACATATTCACATTAATGGAATTTAATAGCAGTGTTCAATTACGGATTCGTTCATCATGGTAACGAGAGGTAAAAAGAGCACCATGTCCGCGCCTGATTTGCATCACCTAGCGTCGCTTCTTCTCTTGTTTCTATGTATCCAACGTCTTCCCACCTCCACGTGTATGCTTTGTTCTTCCTCTGATCTTTCTATTCTCAATTCTTCATTTCTTTCCGGACTTCCCTATTTCCGTTTGTCCCCGTCTCTTCCAGAGAGAGCTGTTTCCTTAATGCTGTTTTCTTTTCAAGCATGCATCCTAGCACTAAAGCCTGTCTTTCTTCGCAAGACAGCCACCTGTTCCCTTTACTTGTTTAACGAGGAAAGCACTATTCTTTGTCTTCTTGCAAGAAAAATCGGACTAAAGAATTTTGACCAAGGTCGTTACTTTTAAATTCACATTACTTCCAAAGTGTACACCTTAAATTTAACTGACCAATCGTAAGCAGCGGTTTCTAAATCTTTCCCCAAGATAATCATTTCATTCGTCAGATTTTGACAGCCTAGAATCTGAAATTACGATGCACATCAACTTCCCTTTGAAAATGATTATTTGACATGAGGTTCCTTTCATGCGGTTATGGTCGGTAGCCCTACTGTGTTCTTTCCAGGACACCGTATCGATGTCCGGGTCAATTCTACTGAACCGACGATGCTGGCCTTTCAAGTTTCACAGCTGAGACAGAGAAAATGTCGAAGCGACCTTTGAGAAAGGATTTTCTTGGCTTGACTATAATAAATTTTAATGCCCATTTTATTCAACTTTAAGGTTTAGTGCTTATTCAAAATTCGACAATTTACAGATACTCAAGCATACATGGCGGTTACTGTAGTATTTCGTACAATTTATTTTAATCATTGGTGGGAAAAAAAACGTTCAATTTCTAATGTCATCTCGTTATTTTATTTTCTTCAACAGCACACGTAAGAACTGAATATGTATTAACTGCTAATTAATGATCAATATTTAACAGAATCCACAGGGAAAATTAATTCAGTAGAGGATCTTACACGTGTCTTTATTTCGAATAAAATTTATGAAAACAGTTTAATAAATATATACGTTGCTAGACAGAACTAGCTAATGAATAGAATTATTTGGCCATATTCATCGACTTCATTTAAACTTACCACTAATGTGAGATTTTGCTTATTACGTGACGGAAAATACCGATTTCAATTTATTAAGCAGCATAATAATGTAGCAAAAGGACTGTGAAATACATTGGGATGTCCCGGTCTTTGTACCATTCTTTGAGTGACATTATGACATCATTTTGGACGTCATGTGATGGTATTTTACGTGTAACATGTACGAAATGTCACAGAAGGGATATTTTTTTTATATATATTGCATCACGTGTGTGAAAAACTACAAAGCAAGAGTGAACAAAAAATATATTCCATTGTGTGGGTGAAAAACCACGAAACCACGAGTAAAGTACTTGACTTTTATCAAGGAAATTTTCTTTTGATTTTATGCTCAAATGTATTTCTTGGCATTATGTATAACATATTGATAACATATTCTTACTGTATTCTTCGAGATAATGTCAGGAGTTTGCTGCTTATGTTCTGCTATATTTTGTGTGTATTAACACAGAAAATATAAGTAGTAACATAATTCTCTTTCCTAATCGAAGGCAAAACAGCACATTAAAAATGAAAGAAATAGTATATGACACTATTTGTTTTGAATTTGGTTCGTTTGTCTGTGATGTGGCAACATCTAGCACTTCACCACACAGACATCCAAAAATAGCGCAGATTTCTTGGTTTAATATTTTATCGACGCGAAAGTAAAACAATTGATCGTACTTCACTCCAGAGAAATATCATAGTTATTTCACTGGGAAAATCCAGCAAGTCACTGCCTACCATAAAATAAAGAGAGTATATTAGTTTGAAACGAAGGACTAAAGGATTTATTTTATCAAATGGGTGAAATACTAAACTTTTCACCACGAGATGAAATAAGTCAGTTATTCACTCGGAGAAAGCAATTTCCTTCTCATAGTATACGGAAATATATTAGCTAGCAATATGTATAACAGCCTAGAGAAGCATATTTTTACGGTGTCCCGTCAAGTCAGCGGTTTACTGCGTAAGTTTTGCAGTGTTTAGTGTATTTTCGCACAGAAAATATAAAT
>JAECUM010056074.1:0-36855 GCA_016617855.1 Megalonaias nervosa | reverse complement strand
GCAAGACAGGGTTTACATGACTGCCAGAAAACGGATGGAGGAAAAACCCTGGAAGCTCAGTGGTGATTGCAGTTAGGATAAACATTTAAATCTTTGTCCTCACCCAGCCCCCAGAAAGGATTGTATGCATGGAGTGTGAAGGAATAGGTATAAAATTGATAGTCCGTGACCTTTTAGTCTCTAGGTGAATTCAAAATGCATGGAGAAATGTCGATAAATTCTCTACTCAAAATAATCTCGAATCCTGAACCAGTCACTTAAAAAAAAACGTGTTCCTGGACAGATTAAATTTTTTGTTAAAGATGTGGAACTTACTTCCTACAAAGGCATTTCCGAATCACTCATATTTAAAAAAGTAAATAAATTCATACGACGCCCGTTCACCATATGGGTTTTTCAAATATTGACCACTCATATTTTTACAAAATATACCCTCTAATTTCCAGAACCAAAAAACAATCATTATTTTGCATTTAATGAAGTGAAAAATCATTCACATCATAATAATAATCGCTCCAAACTATATTGTGATATATTCAAGTATCGTTCAGTTGAGACGTGATGTAAATATTTCAAGAGTTCAACATAAAAACAACAATGCAAATATTAAGTGATAATTTGTAGTTGTTTCCAAATTTTGATGGGAAAAGAGTGTGTTTAAAGATTGCTGTGTTACAAAATAACATTCAAGAGATTACTGTCGATTTATCAGTTTTAAAAAAAGATGATTTTTTTAAAGATGAAATTTACACATTACATTCAGTGATGATAACATTGAAGTAAGTAGCGTCAACCCTGATAGCAAGATTGATAACACTGAGATAAGCAGCGTCAACCCTGACAGCACGATTGTTAAGATTTAAGAAAGCAGTGTTAACCCTGATAGCAAGATTGCTAACACTAAGATAATCAGTGTCAACCCTCATAGCAAGATGGCTAACACTGAAATAAGCAGTGTCAACCCTGACAGCACGATTGTTAAGATTTAAGAAAGCAGTGTTAACCCTGATAGCAAGATTGCTAACACTAAGATAATCAGTGTCAACCCTCATAGCAAGATGGCTAACACTGAAATAAGCAGCGTCAACCCTGATAGCAAGATGAAATTTTTAAAAAGCACCGTCAACCATGATACCAAGATTTTAAAATTAAAAAAGGCAATGTCAACTCTGATTATACGATTGTTAACATTGAAATAAGCAGCGTCAACATCGATAGCAAGATTGTTAATTTTGAAATCATATCGTCAACCCTGAATACAGTACTTAAAGATTTACGTGATTGATTCATATAAATATGATAATTACATTCATACTGTACATATGACTATAATATTTACATTCATACTGTACATATAACTATACATATTTACATTTATACTGTACATATGACTATAATATTTACATTCATACTATACCTATAACTATGCATATTTACATTCATACTATACCTATAACTATGCATATTTACATTTATACTATACCTATAACTATGCATATTTACATTTATACTATACATATATCTACACATATTTACATTCATACTATACCTATAACTATGCATATTTACATTTATACTATACCTATAACTATGCATATTTACATTTATACTATACCTATAACTATGCATATTTACATTTATACTATACCTATAACTATGGATATTTACATTCATACTGTACATATAACTAACAAATTTTCTTTCATACTATACCTATAACTATGCATATTTACATTCAGCTAAATTTACAGTACGATTTCAAGATCTCATAAGCTTTACAAGATCAAACTTGAAATAACTCGCCAACGAAGTGGAAACATTATTCCGTTAAAATAAATTACAGAAACAAAATATATACAATGCAGTAATAAGGATCTTACTTTGAGTTTTTGAAAGATAACGCTTTTCTAAAATGTAACAGACGCAAAAACAAAAGGAAGGGAAAATATTTACGTCAGGCAAGATTGTCCTGACCACAAAGCTAGATAGAAAACAGAAAGTAAATTCCAAAACATCACAGCTAGAAAAACAAACAAAGCATGCAACTACCATGTTCTTGTTGTTTTCAGTTGAACGCCATTTTTTAGAGCAAGATAGGCTACATAGGGTGGCCAAAACAAATGGTGGAGGAAGAATCCGGGAAAGAGCCACTAATCCACGGGATGCTACTGGCAAGCTTTGTCACATAGCCAGAGACTCGAATCCACGTGGACAGAGGTGAGGTTGCAGTGGATGGTAACCGTGAACGCTTTAAACACTCGGCCACCATGGGCCACTTACTACAATTTAAGTAATGTCTTAATATGGTAATAAATGACGTCACAGTTAGACAGCAAAATAGTACACACGAAACACGTGATTAGGCTGCAATGTAGGCAATGTCCTAGTATGATAATAAATGATGTCACAGTTACACAGCAAAAGTGGTACAGATGAAAACACATGATAAGGCTACAGTGTAGGCATTGTCCAATATGGTAATAAATGACGTCACAAACATAACAAGTTAACATTTAAAAGTAGGAAGTTGATTCCAATTCCATCTCAAGAGATGCTGATAAAGAAATTCAACGCCAGAAACGACAAGAAGCTTTACGAGATTTTGAATTAGATAAATGACAGTGAAAATCATATCGAAGTTGCTGCCATCATGAGAAGACCTTAACATCATCCAAACTTCATTTAAAAAAGATATAACAGTGATTTACACCAATACCTATTCGACTATGCCTGGAAGATCAATGCATTTACAAAAGTAAAGTCAGTTTTACATATGAAGTATGTGTAAACAAAGTACAACAGTGATTTCATGATATTAAAAGATGGACTGCAAGATTTAAAAATAAAAACAGTGCATACCTTTAACTTTGGTTCCGCATCTCAGTTGAATTCTAAGGTATAAGATGCTTCTGAGTCTCAGTTGAATGCTACAGTGCACCGTGCTATTGTATCTCAGTTGAATTCTACAGTGTACTGTGCTATTGCATCTCAAGTTGAATTCTACAGTGTACTGTGCTATTGCATCTATATTTAATATTACTGTGTACCATGCTATTGCATCTCAGTGGAATGCTACGTTGTGCCATGCTATTGCATCTCATTTCAATGCTTCAGTGTACCATGCTATTGAATCTCAGTGGAATGCTACAGTATACTATGCTATTGCATCTCAGTTAAATGATACGGTGTGCCATGACATTGCATCTGAGTTGAATGGTACTGTGTACCGTGCTATTGCGTTTCAGTTGAATGCTACAGTGTACCATGTTATTACATCTCAGTTGAATGCTAGGGTGTACCACGCTATTGCATCTCAGTTGAATGCTACAGTGTACAATAATATTGCATGTCATTTGAATGCTATGGTGTACCATGTTATTGCATCTCAGTGGAATGCAACAGTTTACGATGCTATTGCATCTTAGTTGTACGCAACGGTGTACTATGTTATTGCATCTCATCTGAATGCTACAGTGTACTATGTTATTGCGTCTCAGATGAATGATACACTGTACCATGCTATTCCACCAATATTCAACGAGATAAATATCTACTATATTCGTCCCATATTGATGATGGATGGGTGGGTGAGTGGGTGGGTGGGAATTATATAAAAAGCCAATATTAAAAAATGAGGTTACTCTTTATATTTCCATTATAGCAATTCGCAGAAACCAAGAGGGGCAGACGCTTTGCTGCATTAAATTATCTTCTAGGAATTAAAGACTAGACAGGTTCTTCCTTTAACCGCATTGTATTGAAAGCACCTCTAATATTCTTCACCGATGTCAAGATTTTCAAATTAGCGGCTGTCGTGGACATGCTGGATGTCAGAATGACACCATGTTCATTTAGCACCAATAAGACAATATAATATGTCTTCTGGTGTATATGTCATACTGATATGATTTTCCGTTTTGAAGAAGTGACGATGACAAAATTTCACAAATGACTATCATGGTGGTCATATTGGACATCAGAGTGTCTTCATTTTCATTTAGGTCCGACTATACAGTAAGTATTTGAGTAAAAATCTCAATAAGATAATACCATCCGTTTAAGAGGAGTGGCAGATCGGCATAATTGTTATTAAAGACATAAAGACATCATAAACATTCGTTTGGTAAAACAAAGTCACTTTGATACGACTATCCGTTAAGGAGGACTTTGTGGTTTTATGGAATTGATGCGGAGGTTTTTTCGGCACATGATAGACAACGCGGACAGCATATTTCGTGGATTAAGACACCAAGAAGACCCTGGGAAGAAGAAACAATCCTCGGGAAGCTAATGGCCGAGTTAAGACTCGAACCCACGCAGATACAGGTGGGATTCGAGTTATCTATAAAGGCGATCGCCTTAGACCACCCGGCCACAGAGGGCAATATTCAGGAGGAGTAGCGATAAGAATATCTTCAAGATGGCCGTTATTGTCATCTTATGCGCACATAAACCATTTTCATTCAGGACCAACAAAACGTAATAAGTAGTTTCTTAATTTAGACGGGGTGGTAATAGAAAGACATATTGGACATCACATTGGCTCCATTTTCATTCAGGACCAACAAAACGCAATAAGTAGTCATCTTAATTTAGATGGGATGGTAATAAGAAGACATATTTGACATCACATTGGCTCCATTTTCATTTAGGACCATCTAGACATTAGAATTAGTCTTTCATTAAACACCCCTAATGATAGTTTGACTCTGCATTCAGGAAGAGGAGTGATGCCAATATATTTAAAGGCCACTGGTGTGGCCATATTCGACATCAAATTGCTGTATTTTCATTTGAGACAAACTGTGAATCATACGAAATCTTCTTAAAAAAACCTTTTGATTCTCCATTCAGGAAAACTAGCGATAACAAGGTTTTGAAGATGGTTGCTCTCGCGCCCATGTTGAACATCGGAGCTGCATCATTTTCATCTAGGGCCAACTAAACATTATAAGAAATCTTTTGGTGAAAACTCCATACTTGCATGCCATCCGTTCAGGAGTAACGATAATATGATTTGTTAACGATGGTCACTGTGGCAGCTATACTGGCGATAACAAGCTTTTATTAAAGAACGTCCAACAGACGACGCACAACAGACCATCTCATAAGCTTTCCTCCCATATAACCAGTAGAGCTATAAAAAGATGTCTAGCACACGTAAAACTTAACCCCCCTCCTCCGCCCAAGAAACAATTATAAAACGAAAACAACAAATTGAAGAAGGAATATGAAACTGAGGCCAATATACATTTTACGCTGCATTATTTGTATAATTATAAATGAATTGTGATTCTGTTGTCAATAACTATTTTATCACATGCAATATATTTATAAAAATTTTATGTACATCTCAACTTTTTGACGCTGTAAGTATCAATCTGTATCACAATTTATGCAATATATTTATATTTTTTGTGTACATCTCATTTTTTGACAATACGTATCAATACCTACCTGAATTGTTATTTTCCTAATTAGCTTGACAAATGAACCTTAAATTTTAAAACTTACTTATTGTATCGTCTTCGTCTTATGGATTGCAAAGACAAGTGTGAATAAATTTATATCCGTTCTTATACAAACACTTTCGTTTACCCAGTTCGCTTGTACATGCTTTGTTTCAATTTTCGACGTTATCTAGGACCTGACCACGAATTAATTGAAAAGCTACTTCTAAATGCTACTTCTCTGTGTCTAACCATTAGGGTAGATATTGTTATCTATGTCTAACCGTTACGATGGATCATGTTATCTGTGTCTAGCCATTAGAGTGGATCAAGCTATCTGAATCTAACCATTAGATAAGATCGTGTTATCTATGTCTAACCATTAGGGTGGATAATATTATCTGAGTATAACCATTAGGGTGGATAATTCATTTTATATATGTCCATTGGGGTGGATCTTGTTTTCTGTGTCTAACCATTAAAGTGAATCATGTTATTTATATCTAACCATTTGGATTGATCATTTCATCTGTGTCCAACCATAAGGATGGATCATGTTATCTGTGTTTAACCATGAGGATGGATAATGTCATATATGCATAACCATTTGGTTAGATCGTGCTATTTCTGTCTAACCATTAAGCTGGTTCATGTTGTCCATGTCTAGCCATTAGGCGTATGATGTTTAATATGTGTTACCATTAGGGTGGATCATGTTATATATGTCTAACCATCAGAGTGCGTCTATTATGTGTGTCTAACAATTAAGGTGGATCATGTTATTTATATCTAACCATTAGGGTGGATCATGTTATCTGTGTCTAACTATTAGGCGGATCATGTTATATATGTCTAACCATTAGGATAGATTATGTTATCTATGTCTAACCATTAGGGTGGATCATGTTATATGTTTCTAATTATCAGAGTGCTTCATGTTATCTATATCTAACCATTAGGATAACCCTAGAGGAGCTATGCATTATATGCAAAATTCTGCAAGGATTCGCCGTTGTACTTGAAAACATTTAAAACAAGCCAACATAACGGTGGCATATGATGTCACGCCAACAATCCCTATTGATACGTTGCATCATTGGATGAAAAAGTAGAGATGAGTGGATAGCAAATTTCGCCACTGTAGGACTCACGGTACTGATTAAGTTCAGAGAGTAAACGTATGCAAACACTTGATATTAAAAATTCGATAAGTTTATATTTCCGAATGCTCGTGATCAAAGAGGTATGTATCAACATAGACACATCTTTCATGACAGTGAAGCGCGGCATTTTCTTCATCGAAATTGTGTTTAAAACGTGTGCTTTCAATTTCACACCGAAGAGGCAGGTGCTAATTTTAGTAATGACTTTCCAAACTCAAGTCTGTAAAATGAGTGAAATTCCGTCAATAAAATAATGTATCTGTTTTCAGTTGCAACAAGGATAAGCACTCAAAAGACTCCTTTTAATAAACTTTTACTTTCGTTATCAAATAATCGTGGCTAGCCCAACCCATAGATACTATATTTTATGATCTACCTCTAGAATTGTCCCCATTCTTCACATCTTTAGGATTGCGAGTCCTGTATTCGGTCGAATCACTGATTAATAAATCATCTTATCTGTGTCTAACCGTTAAGATGCATCATGTTATCGAAGTCTATCCATTAAGTGGATAATGTTATCCTAGAGAAGTTAGGCATAATGGGTGAAATTCTGCAAGGGTACACGCGTTGTTCATGAAAACATGTTTCAGCAGCCAATAGATCTCAGGTATATGATGTGAAGCTACCAAACTCTATTGGAACGTTGCATGATTGGATGAAAAAGTGTGTATATGGATAAACTACCCCACAGTATTCAATCGAATCACTGGGCAATAACACAAAAACATTTAACGTTTTACATAGCTGAAATAAAGCGCATATCTGTCTAGCTTTGACTTTGTATTCTAGTGGTGTTAAACAAATGAAAAGCAAACTTCCGAAAAAAAATATAATCGTGTCCTGCATACTATACTCGTGCAAATGGAACTCTGCCTTTGACTTCATAGACAATGTAGAAACTGTCATAATATTTCCTTTTCAAAAGAATCACCACTGAAAATGTATCTATATTTCGTAATTAATACAGTATATTAAAAGGGCATACTTATACTGAAACTTAATCACCATTAAAAGCAAAAACTGAAATAATACTGATGATGTAAGTCCAGTTTAGTAGAAGCAAAAGACGCCGTCATTAAATTTGCTAAACGATTTAATTACGTATCAGTTCACTAAAGGATTTCAGTACATATCAATTCACCAAAAGATGTCATTACGTATCAGTCTGCTGACCAATATCAGATTCACTAACAGATTTCAGTACATATCAAGCCTCTAAAATATTTCAGTACGTGTCAATCCACTAAAATATTTCAGTACGTATCAATCCACTAAAATATTTTAGTACGTGTTAATCCACTAAAAGATTTCATTAAGTATCTTAGACCTTATTTAACAAGTAAAATTAAACTATGTCGTTTAGATTCAGATTTATGGAAATGTTGAGGATGGTATATAATTTCTACCTAATGAGTTTAGTACATTCAGAACACCGTGTATGAGTACTGAGGTGATAGTAAACAACCCTTTGGTTGTTATATTAATTATCTATTACATACCTTCCGTTTCTAGTACAAGAGACCTATCTTCAACCAGACTGCAAATAGATTCTTGTGATCTTGCTGTTGCCATCGTGTCGTTTAACTGACTGTGGATCGAGACATAATAACTTCAGGTGAAGTGAATTATCAACCTAACATGAATATATATTCAGTCTCCTACAAACAAACATTCTCTCTTAATGATCGGTACTGCTATATATCAAACTGGATAACGACGTAGGATTAATTGTGATAATGATTTGGTAATACTACTTAGAATAATATTCTTTTATCCGTATTATTTTTATGGGAATAATTTATTCTTTTATCCGTATTCATTTTATAGAATTGTTTATTCTTTTATCCGTATAATGTTTATAGGAATAATTTATTCTTTTATCCGTATTATTTTTATAGGAATAGTTTACTTTAATGTTCAACGGGGTGGTTTATTAGAATGACTTAGTTTAATGGTTAACAGGATTATTTATAAGAATGATTCATTTTATGTTTATTTGGCTTAATTTTTTAGAACGATTTTCCCGTATGTTTTACAGAATTATTGATCAGAATAATTTATGTTTCTCTTTAAAATACTTTTATTTATTTGAATGGTACACTGTTTCATTTGTTAGGCCTATACACTGGAATGATTTACCTTTGATTTAACTGGATTGTTAATTAGAAGTTTACTTTTATATGTATTAGTATTATTTATTAGAATGATGCATTATTATGTGTTACACGAATATTTGTTAGAATGATCCACTATTATGTGTTACACGATTATTTATTAAAATGTTTTACATTTATGTTGAATGTGATTGTTTATTGAAATAATTAATATTTTTTGCAATGAGTAATTTACTTTTATCTTTAACAAGATTATTAGAATGATTTCCATTCATTTTATGTTCGTTAGGATTGTTTCTTAAATGATTTGTTTTATTGTTAGGGGGACTTTTTACTTGAATCGATGTTTCATGTTCAACAGGGTTATTTTGTAGAATGACTTACTTTCATAGCTATTAGTATAACTTCCGTTTTGTTAATTATGATTATTTCTTTAAATGATTAACATTTTTGTTTAGCAGGACATTTTATAAGAATGATTTACCTTCATGTTTACTATGCTTCATTATTAAAATTATTTACATTTTTACAATTAACAGGATTAAACATTACAGTTACTTTAATATTTATTCTCATTATTTATTAGAATTATTACCGTTATATTTGCTTGGCTTGTTTACTAGAATGGTTTAACTTTATATTTAACATGATTATGAAAATAATTTACTTTTTATGTTTATTAGAGTTATTTGTTAGAATAATCTTCTGTTACAGTGATCTTCTATTATGCGTTACAGGACTACTTACTAGAATGATCTCTCTTATGTGTAGCAAGATTATTTATTATAATGATCTATTCTGTGTAACATGAGTATTTTATAGAATGATTCACTTTGATTTTAAGAAGACTTAATTTCATTTTTGTTAGGATTATTTATTAAAATCTTTCACTTTAATGTTCAACAGCATTTTTTATTAGAATTATTCTGTTATGTGTTACATGGGTATTTATTACAATGATTATGTGTAACAAGATTATTTATTATAATGATATATTCTGTGTAAAATGATCATTTTTCAGAATGAGTCACTTTGATTCTAAGAAGACTTACTTTCATTTTTGTTACGATTATTTATTGAAATCGTTCACTTTTATGTTCAACAGCATTATTTATTAGAATGAGAACTTTATGTTTATTACTTATTAAAATAGTTTGCTTTTATGTTAAACAGGGCTATTTCTTGCAATGAGTCAGACAGATGAGAAAAAATAAAACGTCTTTTAAAATGAAATTGTAAGCTTGAATAGACACCCTTTTTTAAAATAATGAAAGCCAAGCATGTTATACTTCAGGTGTTTCAAGACGCTAGCAATCGTATACTATAGTCACTAGAACTCGTATCGAATTGATACCCACGATATGTGCGGTACATTAGAATTACAACTTGATTCATGTAGTTGAAATTGATGTCCTATATAATTCAAAGAAATGTTTTAGTTAAACAGCGACGCAGTGAGTCGAATTGATGAACGTATTTTTTTTTTCTTAATAACGATTCTGAGACATATAGAGTTGTAATGATAACACGATCGACATCTTTACTCTTTCATATCGTGGTAAAGCTTTTTGAAACTAGTAGAAACATGCATAACTACGTTCTTTACTCTGTTATTCTTTGTTGTCCACAAAATAGTAAACCTTTAACAAAAATTGTCATTTCAACAACTCTTTGCACCAGAGTGCTTATTATAGTCGCTACCGTCCTACATTTAAGTCGTTACCATAACGATTGGTAATTTACAAATATGTATCTCAACTAAACCATACTATGAATTTGTGTCAAGTCTGCAATGAACCATACTATCGATATGTGTCATTACTGTGTCAAGTCTGCAATGAACCATGCTATCCATATGTGTCATTACTGGATAATAAATACATTCGACATTAATGCCATTCCAATAGCATTTCATACAACGACTAGATAAGAATTCCGTAATTATGAATGCAGGTAATAGAATAGGAATGTGTTTAGCTAGATGGATACCTACAAAATACAATGTCTAGATAGTAGTACACACACACACACACACACACACACACACACACACACACACACCATTTGTGAATCCAGGTAATATAAACGTTTATTTGTGCAATTTTATATTCGTATCAAGGAAACAGATACTTACAAAATTTATATAAATCCCACAAAATTCAATCTTCCTAAATTCACAATATGTATTTCTTCTACGCTCCCTGGGCAAAATATCTTCTACGCTCCCTGGGCAAAATCCTAGTTGCTGTAAACAAACCGACCAATCACTGCAGAGAATTTCTTTAGCATATAGCGACGAGCTAGGTTATGAACATGTTAGCTTACCTGGATGACCAGCCAGCTAGGCTATGAATAGGTTGTATTGATTTTCTGATGTATGTTATTGCAAACAATTACTTCAAGGACGTTTAGTGGATCGAATGACTTCTGTTGCGACATCTATACCTGTTTTATCTGGTTTGTTCAAGCAAATGATGGCATATAATGTACATAAAATAGAATCACGTGGGCGAATGAATAAGGGCACAGTTGTCACCGTAAAACTCAATCGTTTACAGGTCTTTCAGTAATTTATTTGAACACCGTAACCTGAGTACATGCATCTATCTTTTCTTTCTTCTATTTCTTAGTTAAGCAGATACAAATAATATGAACCCAAATCCTCTTTCTCCTCTTTCTTTTTCTTTTCTTCTCCTCCTCCAACAACTACAACCACCACTGCCACCAACACAACAACAACTGCCACTCTAGCTAAAATCATATTACCTCTCAACATATCTTTAAACGTCACTGTCGCCACTAATAAGGTAATGGTGCCTTTGTTAACGTGTTGTAACAGCGTTGTCGACATACACCTTTACTAACGGTGGTGGTGGTGTTGGTGATGTATGGTGACAATAATGGCGATGATAATAATAATACAATACAATAATAAATTTATTACTACGCAGCTATTTCTTCCATGTGTACATATGGGGCGTGAAAACTGCTGCCAAGTAATATTTTCAAATGTGCATGAAACACTCAAGACCTGTCGGCAATATACTTTATTCATCAGTAAACATCAGTAAACATCACCCATGTATAAGGGCCTTGTCCTTTGCATATTTTACATTGATACTCATACATTTGCATCGTATCGTCTGCATAAATCATTTCGTTTGCATCCTTCCAGAATACACAATAGATGCTTGAAACACTGCTTTGTTATCCTTCAAGAATCCTCAAATGCACAATAGATGCTAGCCACTATATGTTTCACAAATAGAACAACGGCCTACAGCTTGATGCCGAGATGTAAAATATATGAAACATAATATTTAGGGCAAATGTAATAGTATGTGGACTTCTTAGTTACGTCATTTAGAAGGAATTGATCTTCTACCTTTATACTAGATCAATATGATCAAACACATTGATTGATTAGAACGGGACTCGTTTCAAAGGTAACGATTAAAAGTAATTTTTCGGCAAAGTCTAATAGTTATTCAAACAGAGTCATGTGACTCTTTTAACATGTAGGTCAAGAAATAAGATTCCTCGTCACTTCAAGATTAACAATAGATCAAACCCTTAAAATGGCCTCCCCAAAGTCTCTACCTGAATCGAGATCAGGGTAATGTTGGATGACACATACCTGGCTATATATTAGAAGAGCACAGTTGATCAATATCAGCTTTAAACAAACATCTGCATTTGAAAAGAACCCAGAACCTCCTGGTGGCTAATTGTCATCTCACGCGATAGATATACCTTGACAAGGCTATAATGCAGGAGCCCTGGTTCAACTTGCTCATTCAATATATTATTGCTTTGTACCGGAAAATATTTTTTTCTGACTTAATTGCTCTATTGTCACAATATCCCACCTAGTTCGAAAAAGTGTCACGTGTCTACTGTTTTGTTCCTTCTAAGTTCGGGCTTGTGAGCAGGTGGGTGGTGGTTGGATTTTACGGTGATTTGGCTAGTATATTAAAGGAGGGTCCAAAATTAAAATTGTGACAATATATCATTAAAATTATTTTTTCAAGTATGAGGATTATTTTTATTAATATCTAACAAATGTTTATATGAAAGTTAGAGCTATCTTTGAAAACTTTTATGTTCGGCAGTTTTATTAAAATAACTGTTGAGCCTTCCAAATCACATGTAAGCAACTTTCAAATTTTTTAGATATAATATGATGCGGTAGTGGGTCGGTGGTTCTTAAATGGGCCTTATCAGGGTTCTTGCTCTACCAGTTATACTTGCAATCATGTGTAGCCTATTATACCCTGAAAATGGCTTTAAACCCCCAAAACAACAACAACAACTGGATGTGTGCTGACTATGAAAAGTGATGATGCGGTTGCCAACTCCCTGACCTTTACGTTTTTCTCCTTTGTTTCCTGAAATTAGTGTCATTATGCCGGTTTTGGATTTCTATTACTTTTCTAGGTCACAGCTTCTATTCTCCATGGCATTTGCCCATTTTAACAAGCAAGCCACACGCGTTATGCAACCAGTGGATTATTAACATGAATAATCCATGAAAATAAAGTGGCCCAGGTAAGAGTCATACAGTGACGCAGAGCAGTGACAAGCAAAACCAACGATGTCATTCTACTCCATTCAAGTTCTCAACCTAATTACACTTCACATTGCCAGATTTGCAATTACCGAATCTGACACTTGTTGCTGAGCCACCTCATTAATGATTTTACCAACTGCTGATGGCATTGTTTCCGTTGATGGTAGTTTAACCGCTTTTGATGGTGCTCCAATGACTAATCGCTGTTCTCGATCTCAAAGCGAATGAGCCGCTTGTAAACCAGCGTTTTTCATCCGATCCACAGCAACATTTTTGATGCTATCACCGACTCGCATTTCAGCTTATTTATTTGGTGCACCTGTAAGTAATCCACGAACATCGTTACTGAGGCCAGTTGCATAATATGTCACGTAAACGGATTTTCTCGCGTTAACAACGCGAACGGATTTCACACGTCTACCTATGACTATCATTGTATTAAATATCAGGTCTATCTCTAATGTACAGTTGTATCGTCATTGTTTTACATCGAAAATAACAACCTGCCCGTCCTGATCCACAGAGGTAAAACGAACATGTCGCAGCATATTATTATGAAATGGTAGATGAAATGGAAGATGAACAGGCACCGCGGGCGTAAATGATATCAAATCGCCTGATTCCACAGATTGTGAAAACCCAAAGATTATATAAACCTTGGAGGCTGTGCCTCCCGCAACTACACCTGTTGTTTCAAACTACTTTTATATCTATCACTGGTGTAGTCACAGGTTAAATTGTTCTGCGTCGTTGAAGTAACACTGATCATGTCAGGCGCGACAATAAATCCTGTCCCTGAATTATTGACCTTCTTGAAGATCTTTATATCAACCAACAACCGTTCTTAATGACGACTATCCAATCTGAAGAAAATATTGTGAAAATTCCAATGCAAAGACAGAGCTTAGTGTGGCCTCTTGTTCACGTATATATATTTTAGAATCTTTACAGGACCTCGTCAACGATTCAGGTAATATCGTACGCGCCTGTAGCAAGCTCTGCCCTATCCCAAGTTGAAAAATGATTAGAGTTAAACACAAATCTGTTGTTCGCCGGCAGACCACTAAACGGTTGTGATCGGATATTAGGCTACCTGAAATAAACTCACAGCGACTCAAGTGCGATCTCAAGCGTGCGTGATTTCCCAGGGGTAGAAAAAGTTACACTGAATTCTGGTTTTGTTGATGAGATTGTAATCATCGAGGTCACACTATGGCTTGTATTTCCAACAAACTGTGGAATCGCAGCATAGATTTCGCGCAAAACCACCTCATAATTCATTATCGGTGTCCTTAATATACATGATTGATATCTTCAACGCGTTAATGAGTCAACGCGAGATATGTTTTATTGTCCATAACACCAATCATGAGCAATCGCTTCAAATTGATATGGCATCATTAATAACTTTCTGGTGCGTTCTTGTCCGCACGAAGTAATTCAACGAGCGCTGCCAATCAATTTTTTGAGGTGGTTGGAGTCACATAGTCCACAAGGCCGCTTCATTTCTTTTGTTCTTTCTGTATGGATGCAGGTGTTACTCTTCTTTGTTGCATTTCTTTTCTTTTTTCATGTTGTCTTAGAAATTCTTCTTGTTTTCTTTCTTGTGTTTGTTCTATTTCTTCTTTCTGTTGTGTTCAAAATAAATGTTACTGTTGCGTGTGTTGCTGTTGTCTTAATACACGTTTTAGCCGGTGTATAGTTACACGTGTATCTTATATATATATGTGGCTGTACAGGTGCGAATGTTTGGGGTGAATGTTTTTTAAGAGAACGTGCTGCGCGATTTAGCTGTTCGTGATACGTACGTTGTTGATGTGCTTATCTCGCCTGTAGCATGTTCAAGCACGGTGTCGGGGTCTTTAGGGTGTGTGTGTGTGTGTGTGGATTTTAACCTAGCATTAAATTTTTTCATTCATGTCGCTACGATGTCTGCAGTGTGGCAGTTTATAGTGATGTCTAGCACTGGGGCATCAAACCGCAGACATGTTGCATCACGTCTCACCCAGACACATTATACTGATACCAAGCCGACCAGTCCTAACACTAACTGCCTAAGCGAGGTAGCTATTAGTACCATTTTTATAACTCTTTGGTATGACTCAATCAGGGTTCGAACCAGCGACCGCCCGTAAACGAGGCGTAATCTTTAACCACTAGGACACCGGAGCGGTCGGGGTCTTTGGGACGTTGTTTTGTTAGCAATTTTTGTTGAGGTACGTTCAGTTTCACCTTCTTCAGTTCTTCCAGTTATAAATGCATTAAGCGTTTGTGCAAAATAGTTCCACAAAACAAGGGGAGATTATTTCCTTCCAGTAAACTCCCTGAATACCATTTTGGCCATTCTTTATCCATTTACTTATCATGTGTCTTAATGACATTTCTATCACGTACTCGTTCCAGTTGTCGGGTCAGAAAAGACCTACATGTATAGGATTTGTGAAGATCGCATGGTGAGCTGTTTCATCAAAGAATTAAACCGGTGCTTACATTTTTGCAACTTGCACTTGCGTGGCACGTCCGGTATTTCAGCAATTGTCTCTTTAACGTCTTTATTAAGTACACTGGTGCCTTTGCAAGTACACCAACGGTCTTTCCAATTTCACCAACGTGTTCTTTGACTTCAGCCAATTGCCGCTGGCTGGCGTACAATATACTTTGCAGTTACGCTCATAACATTTTGAGATCCTAGGTGCGTTTAGCTGTTTTTGCAAATTTGACCCGATTCTTCTTCTGTTCCTTTTAGTTCTGTCACCTGTTCCAAAGTTGTGCTTGTTGCAGTTTTAATACTGGAAAGTAAATTGTAGGCTTCCTCTATCGACAAAATATTATCTAATTTTGCTATAGTTTCCTGAACTACATTTCTGACTGAGCGCTTGTTACATGTGTCATGTTGTTGCTGTAGCAGTAATTAACGGTTTACCTTTTCATCTATTTAGCTAAAGGCTCTCACATAGAATGTAATTTCTTTAAACTTTCAATGTGCCTGCTTTGGATATGTATTGTTAAATTACAGATATATCTTGAAGTGATGTAAGTGCAATTTAGACACAGTTTTGGCCTTTGTGTATGACGAAAAGCCTTTTTTACATCCAAGTTCTTAACAATTTGACAATTTGTTAAAGCTAAATATTTTGAGTTGTACCAATTTATTCAATGAAACGTTTTACAAAAATGTTTGGAGCCCCGGGTGGCCAAATAGTGTAAACCGCTCGCCTTTACCGATCACTGCTATCTCAAATCTGTCCACGTGGGTTCGATCCTCAGGCTCCACCCTTATGGGTATGTGAAAAAGTTGACCAGTAGATTCCCGTCGGCCGGTGATTCTTTCCGGGCTTTTCCCGTTCTTCCTGCAGCAGTTACACTGGCCGTCATGTGTAGCCTAGCATACGCTGAAACTGGCGTAAATTCAACATAAACAAAATTCGTTCTAATCCCAGCAAACATATACCAGGCTGCATTAAGTACTCATATTTGAAGACTTTTAGAATGAGTTTGTTCATTAGTAACGGAACTAAAATGACCGCAGAGTTTGTATTTTTTACAACATTCTAGCCTAATCAATATATAATTCTATATGTGAGGCATCAATTCTTGTTTCAAAGAAACAATGATAATACCGTTTAGCATTTCTCTCCCAAATGTAGTTAAGAAAGTCAAAGTATGGAATAACAGAACTACCTTCTGCTGATACACATCAAGAAAATTCATTAAGTGTGTGAGGTTTTGGTTGTGGGGGATTGGGGGTGGGGTGCCTCCAATATTTATTTAAATTATTGTAGAAGTCCCACCCAGGCTTGATTTTGGTTGGAAGTTGATTTAGTGACAGTTAGATATACAGCTCCGAGCCCCCAGTCAGCAATGCCGACGGTTAAATGTTTAAAGATACAAAAAGGATGAAGTTCAATAATAACAATTTAATAACAGTTAAAAGATCAATAGTTCGAATTTCCCAAATACAATTCTTCCGCTTGACCCTTTTCTAGCCTATCGCATCATTTGATTCGTAGTGTGAGAGATTTCCACCTGTCCTTGTGTACTACTCATCTGTGTATTCTTCTCTATCTCCTAATTCCCTCTCGTCCTCCCTGACTCCCTCCAAGTTCCTTCTCCTCCTCCATCTCTATTTCCTCCTCCAGACCACTTTCCTCCTCCTCCCCTTCTATCCCTCTTTCTATGTCGACTGCACGTTGTCGACTCCGACTGCACTGTCAGTCTCACTTCCGTCTCCCTCTTAGAGACTCGGGACTACTAACTTGCACCGGAAGTTCTGTCCCCGAAAAGCTTCCTGTGAAACACAAGGATGGTACAATATTTTCCTCAGCGCTCACATCTCACACTACACACAGCCTATCATCAGATAAGGCTATTAAATTTCACCGGTCACGCATTCATTCACACCGAAATACGCATACATTCTTCTATGGTAAAACACTACATAATAACACAACCTGATGGAAGCATGGTATTAATTACTCTTATACATACAACAATAAATTGCTTCACATCAGTACATCCTCATAATTCCATTACACCAACCAATAACAACAATCAGACGCATATCTTTACATCACAACTCATACCAAATATACAATTTTCAAATATCCATGCTCTGATATATTCACACATCTATCGTAACTAATCGTACATAAATCAATCATTTTCCTAACTCCAATTCAAACATGCGTAAACTCTAACATAACGCATTACTAAAGGTACTGGTTACTACGAAGTAACCTACCAATGAATTACAATATTAATTCTGACGGACTAGCAATCTACATAATTCTCTACGTAAACTCAAATTCATGTCTCAAATACGCTTATACATGAAACACTACAAGGTAATTCTACATACTAAAACAATCCCAGTAATTAAGTATACATGCTACAAATACTTACAATTATGACGCCGTAATGTTTTGCAAAAATCGAGCAAATAGCCCACTGACCTTGTCGAAGCTTTTCCTTGTCTTACAATTCTGGTCCTAAGATTCCCGCCAAATTACGAGTGGCTTCTCTCGGAGTATCCCTTCGCTAAACCCACTAGGTCTACTTCTCATAATCTGCCCAGGTATACTGATAAATTTACTGCACGTTTAAGCTAAAATTTCGATCTAAGGTTTACTCCCACCCTCTATCTTAATTCCAGTTGGATGTCGCTGTTGACGGTCCCAATCAAACTTACTGACAATGTCTTCTCGCTTGTCTGTCTACGTGGCGGGTGAGAACACGCCCCGTTCACCCTGCGGGCTTCCCTTTGATCCCTGGACCCATGGTTTAACGTCTGGGGTGAGGACGACAGGCCCTTTGACTGGCGGCTATTCTATGATCTGGGTGGCTGGCGACTTGCATACTCAATTAACACTATTTTCGGCTATGTTTACACACCAAACGCGGTCATAATATATCCAACTTTTATACATTTCCTGATACCTGGACTGCGAAACGTGACAATGCCTATTTATAATTTCCACAGGCACTGATACCTTAAGTTTTGTACTTTTATTCGTTTTGTACAATTTGATAAAGGAAGCATAATTCAGATTTGGGAATAATTTCGAAATCATTTGGAATCATGCTGTAGATTTATTTTCAAATAGAAATTCTTCAAACAACATTACGTAGATTTAGAGAAGGGATTTTATTTTATAATAGTTTAATTTAGAGTGAATTTTTAAACCTTATTTCGAAATAAGAATGAAAACAAACAAATATCCCCAGTCTCATGACAGCAAATGACAATATTGCAAAAGGGGCATTTTCTGCACCATCTTCCATTTGACCGATGTACCTTCTATTGCAAGTTTAAATTTCTGACATAAGTTTTGTGTTCTCGTGCTGGAACCGTGTCTTACGAACATTTTAAAGAAAACAAGCAAATTTTCCACATTTTCTCCATCTATTACAATTCACTAAATTTAAAATAATTATATAGTTGTATTATTTCTCTGCTATAATGTTACATAAAAGTAGAATATTAAATTGTTACAAATGACCAGACAGAAAGAAACTGTAGTAACCCATGATGAATCAAGTTTACTTGCTAGTGAACATAAAACTGTTGTAAGTTCCGTTGCATAATTAAGACAGTCACTGATAATATCAAACCATGTGTTTTAAATATTGTTTAACATTATTAGTTGACATGATGCCTGTGTGTGTGTGTGTGTGTGTGTGTGTGTGTGTGATTTGGATTTTTAACATAGCTTTCACAATTTTTTAGTTATATCGCTATGATGTTTGCAGCGTGGCAGTTTATAATGATGACTAGCACTGGGGCATCATGCAGCAGACATGTAGCATCATTGTCCCACACAATAACACTGTCCTACACAATATTGTCCCACACAATAACATTATCCTGAAACCAGGCCGACCAGTCCTAACACTCACCTCTTAATGCTGAGCGCCAAACAAGACAGCTGCATGTACCATTATTATAAGTCTTTGGTATGAGTCAACCGGGGTTTGAACCCGCGACCGAGGCGGACGCTTTAACCACTAGGCAGGTGGAGCGGTCAGTTGATATGATTGATAATGCGGCCTTTCTAGAGGCGTCTGAGTTTTATTATTCACCAAAAACTATTGGTGTTTGTCCCCATGTTCCTAGAAATGAAATATTATCTTTTTACAATATAATTCCTTAATTTCCCGGCATTGCACACACACCCATACAAAGACACACACACACACACACACACACACACACACACACACACACACGATAAAATCTTCAGCAATATTGTCTCCTCAACCTTGAAAATGAATAACCATATTCATTAGCTTGTTTCAAAAAAATTCATGGGCTGGTCTCCAGTATTAAGTAAAATTTTCAAAAACTTTTTCAAAAAGGTATATTTTGTCGGCACATGAATATGATCTCATAGCAGAGGTAAAATATGTTGTTGTAACTCCACGCTCAAAGTCTTGACATTTGATCATAATTGTTTTCATAACTGATTCACTTACTCCATATATCTTAGGTTAATCTTTGATTTTTGTATTCCTAGCTCAGTTTTAATTTTATTAGAGTTTCTTTTCTTTGTCATGTGTGATCTTTCGACATTTATTCAGTTGTTATCAATGATACATAAGGCAGTAAATGATTTTGGATTGAACTTTCGCACCTGGCTTAAAAAATAATTTACGGAAATAAAAGCTTAAGGAAAAATGGCTAGGGAATGTAGTATACATGAGACAAATATATATTTAAATTTTAAATTATATTATTCTCTCTCATAATTACAAGTACGCACATACGAACGGATTCACGTGCCCAATGTTTTTGCCCACAACACCTTTAAAGTCACACCTAACACTTCAAAAATGAATGTATATCTCTCCATTTTATTCATTCTGTAGGTGATTCGTATTGATTTCAAAAGATTACTTATTCTAATTGGTGATGCATAATGACACATTGGAACATTTAATAACACTTTAAAAATCTACATTATATATGTACATTTACACCCACTCAAGCACACACACGAAGATAGTTTTGGAGAAAGTGAAGTAACGTAAACACATTTCCGATGAACAGATATGGTGTATATTTTAATTTTAATACAGTCCTTTTTTGTAAACTATACGGAAGTACGGTAAAGTACAGAGCCACAGTTTTCTTTTTAAAGTTAATTCTGTTAAAACTGGGAAAAGGATACATTGAATTAGATCATTTTAAATGCATTTGGGCTTTGACCTTACTCTGTGGATAATAGCCAGTTGTATGTCTGGATGTATGTATGTGTGAAGAAATGCAATGCACGTAGCAACCCTACGGTATGTGTACGGTAATATCTGCCACATGATGGGTTGTCTCATGACAATAATGAATGTAAATCCTTTTGTTATACTTTATTTATAAGTAACAATACATCTGATTATATTCAGCACGTTAGTAATGGCAACCTTTATGCGATAAATTAACAATGTTCAGCACGTTAGTAATGGCAACCTTTATGCGATAAATTAACAATGTTCAGCACGTTTGTAATGGGAACCTTTATGCGATAAATTAACAATGTTCAGCACGTTAAACAGTAAAATGTTACTTAGTATGGACGCCTCTCATATTCTATTTGCCTTTTTTTCCGAATCCCCCAATGGCGGCCCTATAAAATAAAATGGAACCATGTGCACTGGAGGAGTAAACATTAAGAAAGCATAAAGAATGTAACAGAGAAGCACACAAAAGAACAGGATTGTTTAAAACATATTTTTGTTGTCTCCTCTAAATAGTTTGAATTAAATAATTGTTGGAATAGAATAAAAAATGCTGTCGAAAATGTAGCTCTATTTCTTGACGCGTAGTAGAGACGGCGGTACCAACAGTGCAACATGAACAAAGTGCCAACGCTAGTAGTCAGTGAAGTTTTAGTTCATAGACATCAGCGCAACCTTGCTCCTAGATCATATTTTTAAGAAAAGTTTGATGAGAAGAAAAACATAGTCTGCTGAAATTTTTTCGAAGAGCACTTCTGCGCTCATATCCACTTTGGATTATGAAGCTGTTAAACTCAGCATTTAATCTGCATTTTTTCGACACCAGCACATTTAAAAGGTCGTTTTTAATTCCTACGAAATGGAAATATATAAACATAATGAATTAAGAAGAGTTCATTTGTTTCATAAACAACAAAGTTAGACAGCGAGTCATGAAATTATACAATATTTATTTGTTCATAAAAATGGGGGCAGAAAATGGCCTTTATTCGATACAGACCTTCCACGATAGAGCAAAGTAAATACCCACAGGGAATACCTACCTTTTGTACCGTTGATGGTGCTTCGATTTCGAGTGCTAAAGGAGGGACTGGGGGTTTGGGGAGAATGGGGTTAATTTGTATCTCAATCGGGAGCCAGATAGATATCGATAAAGGAACATAATTGTTGAGTTCAGTTAATAAAATCAGGAGTTACAATAATTTTTATTATTTATTCTATTCTTTCCCCCAAAGCGATTATGGCGCGCAAAGGAAACAGTGCCCAGAACATGTACGAGTTTATCTCGGACGTCTTAGGAACAGATGACAAGAACTGCAAGATCAAATTCCAGACGCTTGAGTTCGACACCACTAACGGAAGCACAGTCTTCAACAGTCTGACAAGAGGTATGCTCCAGTTTGCAAAATAATTTTAAAAGAAAGATACTTTCAGTTGGCTTTTATTTCTGGAATACAAACTTTCATTGATTATTTTTATGGGTTTATTGTTAAGGAGGAAAAATGGCATTACCGTATATACTCGCTTGTAAGTTAATTCCAACTACAATGACCGAGATCTGCCGTAGCATAATGTGCTGGCAGATCTGGGCCTCTGTAGTTTATTAGGAGTAATCAGCAGAACAAACAACATAGACATTGATCTGCCAACGCAGTTTACGACGGCAGATCACCACTGATCCACTGAAGCTCTTGCCTCCATTTCGTGGCCTTGCACGAGATGCAGGAGAGCGCAGCGGGTGTGTTCTACATTCCCGTGCACTTAGGGGGTTCATGGGAAGCTTTTAAAGTTTAAAGGGTTGCTATTTTTGCTTGAATTAAAACGGTCTTGAATATGAAAGAGGAGTGTCCCATCTGTCTTGAGATCTGTGATGCCTTTTGATTAGGAAACTAAATAAGATTACCGAGGTCAGATATTGAAATTCTTGAAAATTCATAAACGACACTTTATAAACAAGGCAAAAGGATTGCTTATGAACCAGTTTGTTTTCTTTCTTAAACTTACATTTAAAAACAATCTCAAACCACATTAAAGCAGATTGAAACTGCTGTGATGATTCAGGTAATGTTCAAAATTAATCAGGTTTGAAAGAGCTTCGATGAATTCATGTTTTTGTCATTTCTGTAAACAGAATAATATCTGAAAATATTAGCATTTCGTATGAATAAGCTTTTATTTTGCGGGAACGTGTTGTGGAGGTGTATCCAATGAGAATGAACAAGAAATGAAGAAAAGAATTTAAATGTGTGTGTGCATGGGCGCCCGTAGCATGGGTCAAGGGGGGGTCACGTGACCCCCCCCCCCGAAATCATACTGCATATAAATTCCGACAAGTTTAATCATGCAAATGAAGCTGAAAATATGTCACAAGATTCTGTTCAAAACGCTTAATAAATATTAGCTTTAGTTTCAGACTGATTCTCATACTAACTCTCCCGGCCGTAACTGGCCCCGGCCCCACGAAATATCTGACCTGCTAAGAAGTCCTGACCCCCCTACAAAAAATCCTGCTGGCGCCCATGTGTGTGTGTGTGTGTGTGGAAACAGTGGTATAGTTCATCACCATCATTATCATCATTGTCGTTAATAATAATAATAATAATAATAATAATAATAATAATATTATTATTATTATTATTATTATTATTATATCGTTGTTGATGAAATTGTAGAAGATATTTACTATTATGATAAATATTCAAAGATAATTTGTACATGTCAAAGCATACAGAAAGGACAACATAAAGTTGGCCCAGAGATATCAGTTATTCTTGATTCTATTTTCTATTGCCCTTGATACAGAAGTTTGCATATTACCGTAAATAATGTACATGGGGGCTGAACTTGTGCGTATAGAAGTGACTGACCAGTAGAGTGAGCACGGGAACAAAACAGTAATGATTTAGACCCTTTCATAGAATTCATCCTACCCTAGTTTAAAATCGTTAAGATATTTTTTTCACTCATTCTTCTGTGAAATATTCAATTTAATCTTTACTAACTGAAGGGAAACTCGCTCTTTGTTATACCATAAGAATAGGAAAAATGTGCTAAATATTAGCGCGAAAAATGATGTATGATGCAGTAAAGTAAAATAACAGAATCAAAAGTGACGACATAACGACGATCATACTCCAGTGAAAATTGTAATGTCCTCACATCGTCAGTACGTGATTTAAAAAAAAAATATTTTTGTTAGTTTTAATGGCATTTCTAACACGTTTTTGGTTATATCGTTCCGAGGAAATGGGAGCTCAGTGCCTTTGCAAAGGACACTTAGGCGGTCGACTCGGACTATCCTTCTATACTACTACTACTACTGCTATTACTACTACTACTACTACTACTACTACTACTACAACTGATGATGATGATGATGATGATGATGATGATAACAACAACAACAACAACAACAACAATAATAATAATAATAATAATAATAATAATAATAATAAAGCGAGTCATCGCAGTGAGAATGGGGTCTTTGACTCCCCTCGCAAATCGAGTTCTTATGATAACTTGTTTCTTCAGTGTCCGGTATAATTTTCTACGTAACGCACAAACACTACTTATAAACGTCACTCAGTATTGCTGTTGTTTTTGTCCTCTATATTTCCTCCACTTTATTGAGAAGCGTTCAGTCAGTAAACACGTGCATTAAGCCGCGTTTGTTTCTCTTAGGATTTAGCCTGTTTTATATTACGTACAGCAGCTTTAAACAGTGGCACCGGAAATGCTACAGTCGCCAAACATTTCTTCCGGTGCTTCGCGTGCCTTGTGACGGAAACGTGCGAAAATGCACTAAGAAACGTTCATCGCAATTTCCTTCAAGTTGAAAAAGAATTCTACAGTGTAATTCGCCGCAATTTAAAAAAAAAAAAAACATTTGGTACTACTTTTGTTTACGTGGCATAGTATGGCGGCCGAAGGAGACAAAGTCACAATCTGAACATTAACGGCCTTTGTTTTCATGAACATATGTGGTGCACTCTATGGTAAGCGAATCACCAAACCCATCAAAATTATGTGTATTTTTTTTAAAACTACATCTGAAGTTACTTCTCGACTGACAGGTTTCGCATATACCAGGCCTATATGGCGAGCCAATATCATTGACTGGTACCCAGTAAAAGCGAGTGGAACATCGTTTGGCCATTTCCGGTCAGGTAGTGAAATAAAACTCGAATGTAATTCGTCGCCATTAAGAACTGTATTCTCAACTACTTTCGTTCATATGGGACAATATGGCGGAGGATGGAGACAAAGTCTCAGTCTGTACAGCCTCGGCTTTTGCTTTAGTAACATATGTGATGCACTGCGTCAGAGGTGAATCACCAAACACATCAAACTGATAAACTGATGTCTATTCCTACCACTACTTCCGAGGTTATTTCACGACCTGGCTTAGCGATGTTCCGAATCGTAGTAAAAGCTGCGCATCCGGCCTGGCTAGTCAGTGACGTCATTCAGATAGCGGAGAGATTGCGCGCTCGCGTGTGCTCGTGTGTTCTAATGCCCTTGAAAGAATCTAAATTTCGAGCAATAGGTGAGCATAGGATATTGCAATGAATTTTAAAAAAAAAAACATTGATTAAACATCTGGATATGAGAAGGAATATACTTATGTTGCCATAGTAATCAACCTATCTAAATCTCTGGTCCCCATTTATTTATTTCTCTCTCTCTCTCTCTCTCTCTCTCTCTCTCTCTCTCTCTCTCTCGTATACGCACAGTTTCAATGAGAAACATGCACACCTGCAGTTACATAAGGATTCATTCGTATTTTTGTTTTTTGCTTGTTTGTTTGTTGGTAATCTTGGTATTTTCCTTGTTCAATGATAGTATCTATCTGAAGTTCAGCGTAGATCAAATAATCTTACCGTAATGTCATTCATTCATCCATCCATCAATCAATTCATATCCACACATCTACATTCGTTCATTCGTTCGTTCGCTCATTCATTCATTCATTCATTCATTCATTCATTCATTCATTCATTCATTCTATGTTACCCGTTACTGATCACAAATTTATTGATTCTTCTGTTGGTATTTTTCACCCGTGTTGTCTTTTGTCTGTGACCACCCGTGATCTTTTGTTAATTTGCCCGTTATCAATTGTTCCAAGATATTTCCAATTATATGAAATATTTTTTTTTCTTCTTATTTTATGGGACCTGCCTAGAGCTATGTATTTAGTATGAAATGGCGGAAGCCCCAAAGCATATTTTACTAACACTGTTTCACCGGTTTATCCAATTTTTGATGTTCATTTTGTGTGTTTTAGTTTTCGACAGAGCTAGGTCGTTATATTTGAATATATCACTTAATTTTCGTCTGTTTCGATTAACTCTGTACCATTCCTCTAACTGTAAACCTAGAAATAGCTTGCGAGAAAACTCTCCTTAACTGCAGTAGTTTGTGTGTGGCAGCTGTTTCTTTGTTTGACAAAGTTCCTTCGGTTAACGAGTCGAGTACCGAGTCGGCATATGGCAAACCACCAGGGCTTTAACGTTGAAACGGTTCTTGATCTGGAACTCGATTACACAAACTCAAAGAGCCAATAAGAACATACTTTTCAATTATATGATTTATGTAATGCGCGAAATTGAGTTCTACATTACGCGCAATCGAATTCTCCAACGCACAAAATCAAAACATCCACTCAATTCAGAGAGAAGGTGTGTGTGATTAAAAGCAACATTCCTATTAGCTATCTCGATATCGCACATTACAAAGCCCGAGAAGGCACATTCGTGTTACTTCTAATGCATAATCATGTAATTCACACGACGTTTCCTATTGGCTTTCTCTACATCGTGAATTCCAACTGTAAAAGTAAGTGCATTACAGTTTCGAAAACTCCATGTTTTCATGCTATTGCCCTGTTGTGTTGCTTTGCCAAGTAGTTCGATTGCGCGATTTTTGATTTTGCGAAGTGGAGATTTCAATTGCACACAAAGGAGACCTCGATTACGTCAGTCATAGAGAACATGTAGAACTGAAAATATCGCCTGAATCTCTCGCGCGAGTTCGCGTAATCAAGCCTCGAGATCGCGAAGCGCATCTATGATATGACCCATCAGGTTTGTGAATAAGTCGTTTGAGTCAACTCCAAAAACAGACCATTTCTTTCACACATACAATGATGCAATCCATCTGTATTAGGTCACGTTGTTGATGCCCGCGTCTGTTGCCCCAGTATATGATGAAGCGTTCTGTCCGTGCGTGCAAAATGTCAGTAAATACATACTTGACTGCTGATGAGCTCCTTTTGTCGTAATCTATGCCTATCCCATGTGATTATTAATAACTTTTCAGACCTGATTTAAAGGAAAGAAATTCTATTGCAAAAATACGTTTACTCTGAAAGGATATATTTTATCTAATAATATTTATTTTTGATTTCTTTTTTAAGCCCGGTCAACATTGGAGAACAATACGGTGGCTGTAGCAATCGGGCCCCAAATCGATGTTTTCACTTCAATTGACTACGTCATCACTCAGCAGATTCACCTGGTGACGTCGTCTGAACAAGGGTTGGAGTCGGCAGAACGGGTTATCCCTATCATGCCTGATCCAGAATCGCTGTCGATGGCAGTCGCGAAAACAATCAAAGCTTTGGAATGGAAGAAAGTAGCATTTTTAGCACAAGGTTGAGTTTCAAATAAGCGGTCCATTGACTAATTTGATTTTAAACAACAACAGCAACAAAATTAGGAGACAGTTTGATGGTTTGAAGAAAAAAAACCTCTGATATTTAAAAAAAATTGAAGAATTTAAATAATTCAATATTTTAAACGTTATGTTGCATTCAGAATTATAATGTAATGCAAGAGTTATGGCCCCTTTAAAATTTCTAATGTTATGCACCGTGTCCTTTGCATATAATGGGATAAACTCAAAATTTGAATAATTTAATGCTTGTTGCAGTGATATTTTAGATGGGTAGCTGTGCTGCAATATGATTCTGGAATCACCGAATGCAAGTTTCAGTTAATCATGTTTCATGCCGATCAGTCTCGTGTCATGTTGTTCCATCGTACAACATGGCTGTTCATGATTTACATGCAAGTAGTTTCAAGTATGCAAATGTGAATGCATTAAACATCCTAACTAAAAGATGCAACGTTGTTTTGAATCCAAATATTCAATGAAATGTCAGAATATTATCATCCTAAGGCAGAAGAAATTTTAATTAAACATATACATTTTTCTATTCACGATGCAATTAGCTATACCAATCAATATATTAAAATGTCGGATCCATACATTTAAATGTCGGAACATGGGCAGCGGGAAACAGCGACAACAATGCTTCCAGTTCATGGGCGGGATGACATGTGCAAGAGTTCAATTTCTGGTCAGAATGAGAATGCTAAAACATGTTTCCATTAAATGTAAATGTGTCGTTATTGACACTTTTTGCCGAATAATTTGTACTTGATAATTAAATAAGTTTTGTTTTTCATTACTATTATTTTATTATGGATGCTATTTACGTTGAACTTTCTTAGTATTAATTTAATACCAGCTTTTCCACTTTTTGTTTTAATTGGTATTGGTATAACTAACGCTACATGAAGAATTTCAATGGAACATGCGTATTTTAATCCATTTTTTATGTTGTCATAAATATTACAATAAATTTTCTTGTGCCCGTTGATTTATTTTCTTTGATACATCGGAAGAGGATTTTCCTTGAATTTGACATGTACGTTTTTTTTGTACATATAGGACTAGCACCCATCTTGAGTTAAAAGTTCAAGCTAAAAATGTAGTAGGCAATACTTCAAATTTTGGTTGCTGCTAACAACACCAGAAGCGGGTTGGAGCCGGGGCTTCCCCTCTAAAACGAAACCACAAAGCGATACAAAACAATATTTCTAGATCAGCTCCTTTACACATTTCTTGTATTATTGATAGAGAGCAAATGAGAATCGGTAGTTGAAAGATTCTACTTCAGTATATTGTGTGGCGGTGGGGGAATGTGAAAATTGGCTATTTTGGATTCATGAATATATAAGAAGCTAGATTCTTCTCTACGTGAAACATGTTTGCCCCTTAAAAGCTTTGCTCGAAGAATTACCTCTAGTTATGACCGTAACAAAATGTTTTGAACGTCGTCTTATTAGATAGATATTAAAGTAAACTTGTTGGTAGCCATGTAACTCTCCGAGCACTAGCACTAAAACAACTAGAACTAAAAGAAAAATACTTAACATCCTTACTTGTCGCTTTATTCTCTTGTACTTATAAAGAGATTTAAATGACTGAATGATCCCGAAATAGTTGTGATTAAAACTCCATTTGAGCGACGATACAGAAAACCAAAAATATGAAGATAATGTAAGTCCCCAGTTTCGCCATGTTGATGACATCAATTATATAGGGTTAGGTGTATTGAGGTGGCCAACCTCATCCTGTGATAACATTAGATGCTTTCAATACACAAAACTGCACACGTGTTTTATTCTCAGTTTGCAGAAAGAACGAGATTGGTGTGGCGCAGGGATAGTCATATACCATATTAAACGAGTTCTTTACCTCGACTCTAACAAAACACGAAACGCGGTTTTCTATTTATTACATACCTCCTCTTTTACGCTTTCTAGATATTTAGAGATTTATTCTATGAATGCAATTAAAACACGAATTGGGATTCATAAACGTTAAAATCATTATCGCCTGAAGAAGGCACCTAAGTGGTTCGAACCTGGGTGTGTGATACGGAAATAGGATTGAACAGCTGTATCGAACGCCAGATGAAGAGTGTAAGATTAAATTGGGTATGTAATAACATACAGAGTACAGATTATAATACATAGTTTACTAAAATATTCCTTAAATATTTATTGTATTCATTGTGCACACGTATTTCAGATGACTTTTCTCCAGTGCATGCGCTCGGAAAAGAAGACATCTTTGTCTGGCCAATCATGTTGCCCGATCGGATAGCATCGAGTGATGACCTTGAACTGCAACATACTTTGATCAACCTTCGTGAAGCCCAGATGGAGAAATTCATCCTCCATTCAATGAATAAGTCCGTTGTCAGGACAGTCATTCAAGCTGTAACTATTGCAAATATGCATTTTTTGTGCCAGATTTCAATCTTGTATAAGAAAATGGCTTAGGTGGCGCTCTACAGTTTCGTATTTTGCATAGGTTAGAATTTTAAAGAAAAAGAATTTCCCCGGGTTTCCTCGCTGGTTACACTGGCTATTTAAAAAGGACCTTGTATATCTTTGGCATTGTTCAAAGAACCTTTAATCCCCTTTATTTTGCTGTGTGATTGATGGGTGTAATATTGGTTATAGAGTATGTAGCTTGGCCTTACTCCAGATGTGCACCTTCCAAAAAAGTGCTAGCTCCACTTGGTCATTTTCACTTCCTGAACTTTAGAGGTAAATTGTAAAATAAAAGACCCAATAACTTTTTTCACTTTTTATGTATTTGGTAATTCATTCATTACACTTTCAGAAACTGATATTGTCTAGTCTTGCAAAATTCATTTTCCCTATTTTAATAGCTGCCTAGGATATTGCACTTTAGACAAATTCAGGCTGATTTTTGGAGCACAAGGGAGCAGTCATTTTAGTTAGCAGTGTGCTTAGATCATTTACAATTTCCAAAAGTACAATATCCAAAGAAATGTCAGTCACATTCCATCAAAGTAGCATAGAGGTATGCCAACATTCTCTCCACTGTGCATGTTTTAAATGCAAACAACTTTGCCTTACATACGTCACTCTCTCAAAAGTACATAATAACTGGTGAGCGCCCCCTTAATACAAGAATGTAATAGGTACTTTAGTAGCCTGGCACCCTGACAGTTTCAGTTCCTTACAAATGCATTCAAGATGGCAGGGTGCCAGGCTATAATTGATTAAAAAGTAGTACTCGAACAAAGTGCCAAAAGACAACATGAGATGAACTTATGTGCAAATAATGAACCATTCTTAAAAGTTCCATTCTAATTGCATGCAGTTTGGTCTATATATTTTCAGATGATTGCACCTTCTAATGCTCCAAATTTACCAATCCGAATTTAATTGCTGGTATCTTGCACAGTTAAAACACATCTCAGTCTATCCTTTTTTTTTCCTTCGTTTGAATGTGAATCCTACAAAAGTAAATAAATATGTTCTTAATGCGGTATTCATTACAACTCCATGAATCACATTTATGTTTGCAGGCACAACGTCTTCATCTGCTGCATCACACCATAAGTTGGTTCATTACTTACCTAGTAAGTATGTTCTTGTGAAATGGATTCTATGAAAAGTGGAAATGCATTTAATACTCCTGTAATCAACAGCTGAAAATTCTGTATTTTCAAATGATCTGAGAACACTTTATCTAATGGAACATGATAAAATAGTTCATACTTTCAAGCGTAAATGTATTCTAATCTCTCTTTGAGAAAATATTATCGTATAAAAATTAAACAAATTGGATCATTATGTCTATTTTCAAAAAAAAATAAACAGTCGATTTAGATTTCAAATTTTTTTAAAATAGTTTATTGGAAGTATATTCCTTTCACATCTATTTAAATAAAGATTTTTTTATGACAACCATTGATGGAAGGTTTTGGGTTTTGTTCCAGTGGCGTAGCAGTTGCCCAAGCAACCCCACGCAACTGTGTATAGGGTGGTGATGGTGGTTGTGTGTATGTGTGTGGTCACAGAAGTCCCACCAAACAACTTTTTTTATATTGGGAAGGGCCGAATCATTCGGTTTTATGGGGGGGGGGGATATTTCTTGCTACGCCACTGCAGTGGTTGAGATTTTTTAAAAATTTTCTTTGATTGAGACTATATTTGATTTCATACTGATGTTAACAACTTTATAAACATGACAACATATAAATAATATATGCAAGACGAAATTATTTTCTTACCTCTGCGACCGTGGATAAATGCAACGACATAAGCTAATATCAGTACTTATACAATTCATGCAAAAATATACATTTTTTTCTTGAGAAGCATGATGTAGATATGTCAGAACTGTCCTTTACGACGAATGTGAGCCACTAAAACTTACAAGTGATAAAACAGAATGGTCGATAAGTAGTTAACAATCGAAATTTGATAAGTAAATTACTTTGTCATTTTTACACTCTTTCTTTAGGATTTTCGAGAAATTGTCGACGGGCTCAATGAGATGGCGACATTGTATGGCTTCCAGTTGCTGAATCCTTCAAAAATTCCTAAAAAGGCAATGGGTACAAATGATAATGCACACTTGCATAGCGACTGTATGCGGCCATTCATAGTTGTCTAATATAAGTATACGGAACTCATGAGTGAATGTAGAGAACGAGTGATTTTTCTTAGTTCCGGACATGAGTATTTGAACATGACAGCTATGCAAACATGTACAACTCTATTCATTACATATATCAAGAGATAGTTGAGAAAATACAATAGTTGTGCAGAATTTGTTTTTACATATAACGAGTGAATATATTGCGCCACTAATAAATAGTAAAACTATTGATCAACCATAAGGTCATAATGGATAAAACGGGAAAGCTCTCACATTGTATCGTCATGCTATGAACTTGTACTACCGGTGCAGCAAATGTATGTATATAAGCCTTCTCCCATTTAAAGTAGTACCAAATCGAATGCAACACTCAACAGTCGTCGTATGACCCCAAATTTACTGGTGAAAAATGCATTCGGTAACTTCATTCTGTACTGTTAAATTGTAATAAAGAACAAATATGTTGAATAATTCAGTATTGACTAGTAACTAATTATTCACCGTCAGTGACCAATATTGACTAGTAATTCACCTTCAGTGACCAGTATTGACTAGAAATTCACCGTCAGTGACCAGTATAAAACTAGTAATTCATCGATTGAAATATTACTAGAAGTAATTGGGAGAAATTTATTTTAAATTGGCCTCAGGTAAATAAACAAAATTATAGTTCTTAACGATAACATTGAAATTCGTTTGAAAGAAATTGTATCTCGAAAATTAATAGCATTCAACACTTCCTACAATATTCGTTACTTGTTTCAAGCAGTACTATGTTATAACAAGTCTGAGAGCTTGAATTAAGCAAATATTATGTTAATACGCTTAATATCCATATTCGGTGAAAGAAGGGAAATAATTTGAAATTAAAATGTTATCTTCTCAGTTAAATTAAACTCGTTTAAATGTAAAAAAAATATGAGCATTTTGAAAATTGGGACTTTTTTGTCATTTTCCATGATCCGAATTTGAAATGTTTAATTTATTTCAATTTACCACAATGTTTAAGCTGTAAATTGAAACTATCATTTTTCCACAGAAAGCTTCAATGACACAATGTCCCGGTTGGATATCGGAATTATGGTTGACGTTGTAGGCATACTACGTCACTACCTGATCAAGTTTGTTCAGAACTGTTCCAAAGAAGTTACCGAGGACCGCTTTATGTCTGCTTCCGATTTCAAATGGCAACTGCGACTCGAGGCAAGTACCATCTTTACTCGCTTATAAGTCGAGCCAAACTGCAAACAACAAAGATTCTGATCTGCCGAGGTATAATGCGCCTGCAGGTCAGGGTCTATGTTGTTTATGCTACTGATTACTCCCAGCAAACTGCAGAGACCCAGATCTGTCGGCGCATTATGTGAAGGTACATCTGGGTCTGTACAGTTTGCAGTTTAACTCGTCTTATAAGCAACGGTATAGTATATTGTGGTGAATAGGAATCTAGAATCGTACCCAAGCTCGCCCGTTGTACTTCTCTCTTGCCTACAATATCCAACAGTACAACAATATAATTTATTTATATGCCCAAATTTTAAAAAAAGCATTTCAATTACGATCTCAGAATTATAAAGAAAACGTCTTGAAACAAATTTTGTTTAATGAAGATAGGTCTACAAACGTTAGAGTGTAAGGCGTATGAATACGTGGAATGACGCCATTTAGCCCCTGTATACTATTACGTCATGCGGTGAGAATTTATGAATTACATCTCGACACTGAATAAACATTTAACAGTAAGTACACTGTAACAGTTCATGCACTATTTCTTTTTATTCCATATTAAATTCATTCTTAATGTGAATTTTTTCCCAAACAGTTCAATATTAAATTATGGACATTTTATGTCATTGAAAAAAGATCAAAACTGTTTACTAAGAAGCAAATAATTGTGGTCGGGTCCTCATGGTACACGGCTATGTAAAGTGTACTCCACCGAGTGCAGTACTTTACGAGTATTCTGGATCTAACACTAATTCAATTTGCTTTATGTAAGGTAGGTAGTTTTAACTTATTTTTGAATTATATTGAGCTTGAAATTGCAATTATTGATAACACACCACTGAGTCTATGACAGTCACTGGTATTTCCAATTTGGATGTGAGGAGCACATTCTTGTTTGTCTCGTTTGAATTGACTTGCCAGCACGACGCGGGTAAGTTGGTTAATTTATTAATGGAGATGGCACTCTCACTGAAATGAGACCTGCAGAATTTCTCTTGCCGAAGGAAGACAATATATGATTTGATGTTTCTCTGTTTCATCGAGTCCAAACGAATATCATAACGGATACTTGAGGCCGCATCTTATGGCCATTTACTTGTCGAGTTGTATGGGTAGGCATAAGTTTAGCTAGAATAAAATGTTGTTTTCCTCATAGCTTAGTTGCTTCGTGCGGTCAAAGAATAATGAGAATACTGAGCAAGGATTTCTTTGGCTTAGTTAGGTAAAACAGATTCACATAAAGTGGTACATCAACGGGTTGTCATATAACAAATAATAAACAGCAAACACATACTGTACTGCCTGTATGTAAAGAATAACAACTATGCAATAAATAGATGAAACTACATAAGTGCTTTGTTCTGAGTGGGCGGAAAGAACGAGTTTGATAGGGCGTAGGAATATGTCGGGTCGGGTCAATGTCCCTACGCCGTATCAAACAAGTTCTTTCCCCGGACTAGAACAAACCACTTACGTGGTTTTATATTTATCGCATATCCGCTTTTTGCTTATGCATTAATTTCAGTTTTATTAATGTATAATTTAAACAAATTCAATTAGGCATTTGGTGTTTTATGATAGATATTACATAACCCTCTGAAAAATCCCCATGCACGTAACCAGGGCTAAGCCTAGATATATATACTTGCAGTTACGTCATCGGTCTGTCTGCTTTGCAGATATGATGATTTACTATTTGGTTTTGAACGTTTAAAAATGTTCTTTTAGACCTATGAATGGATTAAAGCTATAGTCATTGGTAATTGGATGGTAGTAGTATTAGTAGTAGCAGTAGTTGATGTAGTAATGGAGCTAGCTATAGTAGTAACACTAGTGGTAATAGTAGTAGTTGTAGTAGTAGTAGTAGAACTAGCAATATTAGTTACATTAGTGGTAACATTGGTAGTAGTAGTAGTAGTAGAACTAGCAATATTAGTAACATTTGCAGTTAACAGTTGCGGTGGTAGTAGTAGTAGTAATAGTAGTAGTAGTAGTAATGGAACTAGGTATAGTAGTAACACTAGTGGTAATAGTAGTAGTTGTAGTAGTAGTGGAACTAGCAATATTGGTAACATTAGTGGTAACCGTGGTAGTAGTAGTGGAACTAGTTATATTAGTGACATTAGTAGTTGTCGTAGTAGTAGTAGTAGTTGTTGTTGTTGTAGGGTTTAACTCCATTTTTCAGCACAAGATAGGCTATGCATGGCGGCCAGTATTAATGGTGGCGGAAGAACCCGGGAAAACCCCGGAAAGAACCATCGACCCACGAGAAGCAACTGGCTAGCTTTCTCACATACCCACATTGGCCGAATCCGAGACTCGAACCCGCGCAGACAGAGGTGTGATGGCAGTGATCCGTAACGGTGAGCGCTTTAGACCACTCAGCCACTCGGGGCCCCTAGTAGTAGTACTAGTAGTAGTAGTTGTGGTAGTGTAACTAGCAATATTGGGAACATTAATGGTAACCAAGTTGTTTGTACTAGTAGTGGAACTAGCAATATTGGTAACTTTACTGGTAACCGTGGTAGTAGTAGTAGTAGTAGTAGGAGCAGATGTAGTAGTAGTAGTGGTAGTAGTAGTAGGGGAACTAGCAATATTTGTAAGATTAGTGGTAACACTGGTGGTAGTAGTAGTTGTAGTAGTAGTAGTGATAGTGTAAATAGCAATATAAGTAACTTTAGTGGTAACAGAAGCAGCAGCAAGACTGGTAGCAGCAGTTACGGGTAAGTAGATTACGTACAGCTAATATATGTTATCCGACCTCTAGAATGTATGATTCATCAAATATTCAAACAATGCTTCTTTATAGAAATTCATATGAATCAACAATGTAATGGTATGGTTTTAGAGATTTGATGGAAAATATGAGTTTGAATACAATATTTCAGTAGTCAGTTTTGTATTTAATTGATTATTGTAACCTTTAACATCATCCAAATTTTAGAATCGAACTAAAACAGATGACGTAAGTATACTCGCATATTTTTTCATGACATCTTGGAATACATACATATAACATATAATCTGTGTATATGTTATTGTCTCTGTTCTTCACAAGGAGTGTAAATTTGCAACAGTATCTACAGTGTTACGAAATAGTGTTTCATTGGTGTGAAACGGTGTCTTCTTCCGAATGAAACGGGTGTCTGTAAATTTTATGCAAGAAAATGAAATGAAATAGACGGTTTATATTTACTTGCTCGTTAGTACTTAGAATTATGTCCCTTAGAAGATCTGACGTTATCTCACTGGAACAGACTGGTATAAACTTCTTACTACTATGTGGCAATAATATGATTGACACGTTACAGTGAGCACTCTTA
>JAECUM010056073.1:0-24938 GCA_016617855.1 Megalonaias nervosa | reverse complement strand
ATATATATCATGAAGACCATTTGCAATTAAAATAAATAACAGCTACAATAAATATTAAATAAAGATCCAGGGAATGTAATTGAATATTTTTCTTGCTATACAATGTTCCTATCCATAATTGCACTGCATTTAACGGACAAAGCATACACATGTAAATTCTTTATATAAAAGGCATATATTTTGCAGAAATATATTTTGCTTGTATATGTTCCATTGTACATACAGATTTTTACATATGCTGATTTTTTATGTTATTTTATATCAACATATATATTTTTAACTGCAAGAAATCCCTCGTACTTATTTCATATGGGGACAAACTAATCTCAACGTAAATCGTCATTAGCTCATACTTTATATTGTTTAAGAAAACAAATTACATGCCGAGTCCATATTTTTATGAGATTGAAAGGGCTTTAGAAACCGGTTATAAAGAGTATCGATCACGAAAAGGCATATTCCATTTACTAGCTGGCGAAATTACAATTGATAAAAGACTACATAATGGCTTCTTAAGGAGGCGCAAGCGTTTTAGTCCATACCAAACAAAGGTTGGAACAAATTAGATGTTCTTATTCTTTTTCAGAGTATATTAAAAACAAAACGTTTTGTTTTTCTCAGAACGATTTCTTACCACCAAAATCAGTCTTTGGGATAGCACTCAGACTGTTAGATTAACATTAAACATAGCTGCAAATAAAACTACTTTTTGACTCGCTAGCTCACGCCAATGAAATGTAAAATTTGCTTTTTGACCGGGCATTATTCAATGTGATACTGAAAGAATATTCGAGGTACTATATATCTTTCATGAAAGGAATGGGAATGATGACGCTCGGACCAATACAAATTCTTCTTTCCACAAGAATCAGTCAAATTAGGCACTGAAGTATCGTATATATTATGTTGTATTTGTCCCTATACCGTGGAATTTTGCACTGGAGAATTTGAATTATTAATGAGGCAAAAATTTATTGAATTTTCCAAATCATTCAAAACAAATTGGTTTTGTTGGTTATTTTTACAACTTGAAATTCTAACAATATTGACATATATGTTGGATGTGTATATATGAAATGACCTGAGCGCCGAATCTTATTATTTTAAATTGTAATTTCTACGTTATAAAATATTGTTTCCTTAATGTAGTTACAGAGAAAACATAAACAACTAATCATACAAATACACCAAGATGATATTATACGAGTGCTAATTTCAAATCAAATTAATTTTAAATGAAGTATGCAGTTTATATATTTGACTCATCTTGTACTTGTTTCATGACTTCTGATGATTTTCTAATTAAGGTATACAGTTCCTTTTGAAATCCACGTAGATAAATGATTATACTTATCAGATGACAAAACTACTGTTTTTACTCAATATGTTCACATATGTTGCCGAACAGACAACTTTTGTAAAGGCCATTTAATATTAGTTATGCTGACAATCACATTTTAACAAATCATAATCTCTTTAATAGAAAGCGAAGTTTGGGTGTATAGCTGACATCATTCAACCAAAGATAATACTAGACTATTATAGTCGAACAGGCTAATTAGATACGATATGGAAAATAATAGTTCTATATTTAGAAAGCCATTCTAAAAAAAAAAACATGAAGCCAATATATTGCTCGCCTAGCTCACATAATTTTAGTGTTGTCCATTGCACTTGCAGGTGTATACAGTACTGTAAGAACACAACCTTGGTAAACTATCTCTTTATTTTTATATCATGATGAATTTATCTCTTGTCCTATGTCATGATAAACATTGTTTATGAAAATAAAGACATAATTTCTTACAATCAGTTATCCAAGATATTAATGACATGTACCCATTTACCATGTTGTCTGGAAATGGATGAGATATATAGACAACCTCGGCCAATCTTAAGTAAAGTGTGCAATTATATCTGCATATCTCATTGATTAAAGAGCCTGTCTACAAGATGATGATCAAACTCGTCCAACAGCTTGACAATATAAGACTACAATATAAGACTGCAATGTAAGACTACAATATACGACTATATGACTACAAAATAAGACTACAATATAAGACTACAACATAAGTCTACAATATAAGACTATAAGACTACAATATAAGTCTACAATATACGACTATAAGACTACAATATAAGACTACAATACAAGACTATAAGACTACAATATAAGACTACAATACAAGACTAAAATATAAGACTACAATACAAGACTACAATATGAGACTATAAGGCTACAATACAAGAATACAATATAAGAATGCAATATAAGACTACAATTATAAGACTACAAGACTACAATATGACTACAATATAAGACTACAATACAAGAGTACAATCTAAGACTATAAGACTGCATGCAAGACTACAATATAAGACTACAATATAAGACAACAATACAAGACTATAAGACTACAATATAAGACAATACAAGACTACAATACAAGACTACAATACAAGACTACAATATAAGACTACAATGTAAGACAATAAGACTACAATACAAGACTACAATACAAGACTACAATATAAGACTACAATGTAAGACAATAAGACTACAATACAAGACTACAATATAAGACTACAATATAAGACAACAATATAAGACTATAATACTACAATATAAGACTAAAATATAAGACCACAATACAAGACTACAATATAAGACAATAAGACTACAATACAAGACTACAATATAAGACTGCAATATAAGACTACAATTATAAGACTATAAGACTGCAATATAAGACTACAATACAAGACTACAATATGACTATAATATAAGACTACAATACAACAGTACAATCTAAGACTTAAGACTACAGTGCAAGACTACAATATAAGACTATAAGACTACAATATAAGACTACAATATGAGACTACAATACAAGAATACAATATAAGACTACAATATACGACTATAAGGCTACACTATAAAACCACAATATAAGACAAATATGATCACTATCTGTCCAAATATATAGATGCTTTTTGTTAACAAGGTCAGCCAGTCAGATTCATTTTGACATCATTAACATGTGTAAATTTCACTTTTAATCATACTCAACCATGATTTTCATTACATAGACCTACTTGCCAAGTTTGATCGAAATCATATCAAAGTTACGGTCTCTAGATGCAAGATCACTTCAAAACTATGCACAGACCTCGCGCATGATACAAAGTCACCCAACACCGTGACGAGAGTGTTAACACAACCTAAACTACTAAGATAAAATAACACCTCCATAATATCATAGGATCTCGTTCATTATCAATGTATTCAAGATCTTAATAATATAGGCATATATTCCAGTTTTGATAAAACTTTGATCAGAAATACAGCTTCCAGTTTGGTTGTAAGCTCAGCAACTCAGATGCAAGATCCCTTCATTAATATGAATCCAGCTCAGCATCGTAATTATCAACGATCTAGATGATATAAGCCCATATTCCAAGTTTAATCGAAATCAGAACATAACCATGGGTTTCCAAAGTGGTAACAAGTTCAGCTAATGAGAAGCAAGATTACCTCATTAACCTGCGTCGATCTCGCTCATTATCCAGCCTCTGCAAGACCGTGATAATATAAACCCATATTTCACGTTTGATCAAAATCGTATCAGAAATATGGCTCCAGTATGCTAACAAGCTTATTCAATTATGTAAAAGACTGCACCATTAGTATGCGTGGGTCTCACTGTAGAATCATGTTAGGTCTTGGAGAAAATAGTTAATGTTTCAAGCTGGATATGAACGTTTGGCTTCAAGAGCTGCAACTAGCTCCGCCAATCAGATGTAAGATCACACTGCTAGTATGTTTCCTCTATCTGCATCGAACTAATCGAAAATCTTGACATATGCATATATTCAAAATTTAAGCAAAATCGGATCAGAAATACGGCCTCCAGAGCGGTAACAAACTCGGCCAGTCAGATGCAAAATCGCCTGTCCGCAGATTATTGAAATCGTCAGTAATATTTTTGATATAAACATATACTCCTAGTTTAATCAAAATCATATCAGAAATCTGGCATCCAGACTGGTAGCAAGCTCGGCCAGTCAGATACGATATCGTCTCATCAGTATGCGTGGATTTCAGTCTTTATTGAAAATGCCCGATATTTCATTCATGTCAGCATTCATTCAATATCTGATTAAAATCGGAAAGCAAATATGGCCTTCGGAGTGGTAACAAGATTAGCCAATCCGAAACAATATCACCTTGTTAATATGAGTGGCTCTCTCAATATCGAACTCGTCCGAGACAGACAAACTGATGAACGGACCAAAATGAGAGCCCATCAGTAATGCATGCTACATACTTAATAAGAAATGTTTCGTCTACATATAAACAAAGGTGGTGATTAGCCGTCAGGTGAGTCGTTGGAACATTCTAGCACCCTAGTTATTATTACTTATTTATTGTGTGCAGTGCATGCCCAGCCATTTAACAGCACCATCACCAGCACCCCAGTGTCCGCCGATGAAGTTCATATAACATTTAAGCAATAACAGTATATAGGTATATTGTCATAAAGACACGTGTAAATACATGAATCGCTGGATCGCACAATAATATTGGAATATACAATTTATTTGAATTGTACATCATATCTGTTATCATATTTCAGCTTGTTGCAATTAATAATTGCTTTACCAAAGTAAGCATGACATTGTGCGATATAGGTGTACTTTCTCTGGTGTTGACAGCGATTGTTTCACGAACATTAAAGCTTTATTGAAGTGTTGTTTCGATCGGCTACGGGGAGGGGGGAGCAGGGATGGGGGAAAGCAAGGAGAGCAGAAAGCGGAGGTACATTGATCATTATACATATGAAATACATGTGCCCTATTTTGCAGAACAGTTATAGCACTTTGAAATTGGTTATAAGCTATAACATGGCTCATGATGGCTGCAGCGTTTTACTTGTAACATTTTACTTTCCATTGTTTTCTTGTGAAAAAGTCATAAGTTTGTACATTATGCGCGTAAAGCTCACAGTTAAACCAGATTACTTTCCTTTTTAATTTAGATTAACTTGCAGCATAAGTACAACTACCAGTCCGCTGTCTCTGATTCTTTCCATTTTTTGTTGTAATTTTTTTTTGTTGTCATGCCCATTATATAAAGACAAAAAATGCAATACTCACATTAATTCGTTAGTATTTGCATGCCGTATATACACGTTATACACATGCCCAGTTATACTTCACCATCCGGTGGAAGAAAACAAACACTAAACTCCGGTACGTTTTTTAATATCTAATGGTCGAGCTATGGCAGCAATTCAAGGGCATACCACAGTAATGACGCTATTAACTTCTGGTTCCAGGACTTAATGCAGTGCATGATATTTACATATACTTCATGAGCGGAACTCAGTGAATTATATTGTCAACAGTGTGCGTTCAAAAGTGGTGCTTGTTGTTGCAGATAAAATAATGTATATATGCAAAACACGAAACTCATTTATAAATTGTTGTCGGATAATGAAAATTTGTTATGCCCAAACCCCTGATTCCGCTGAACTTGTATAAATATAATTTTCTGATGACGATGAAGAGTTTCTGGAAAAAATTCATTATTTTACGTGATCTGGACACCATGTTGTGGGACAAGTACTGAAATCTGTCTTGGGGGGTACTGGAAATCAAGATTAATAAAACTCGTTTTTCTGACTCGGCTGACATATAAAATTTACAGACAACAATTAACTGGGATCAATCACTGTTAAATAAAAAATCCGTGATAATAATTTTAAAGAGAGGTTTATCCTTGTCATATTGGAATGTAAATCCCGTCAGTGTTAAGACTACATGTGGTGGTTGTCACATGATGTAGTAAATGTAGGCTAATGAACAGTTAGTTGGAAGCAAACAGTAATGAATTAATATAATTAAGTGACCAGTATCCCCCAAATTTTTATTCAGATTAATGCAAATAGTGTTTGATTAATATTTCCCCCTTTGTAGAGCATGAGTGTGGAAAATAGTGAATCTAATCTTTCTTAGTTTGGTAAATTGAGTCCTACAGTTCTAGCAAAACTGGACTAATTATCATCATTTGTGTTCTCTTTTCACTACTTTACAGGATTTACAGCCAATAAGATCGATGGTTATTCCCAGTGGGTACAGAAGACTTGAGGACAGTCGTAAAACTTCTGTGGAGGATTTTGTTTAGTATTGTATGGACATCAAGAACAGGGTCGAACGCTGCTGTCATCGTAATTTTACTTCGAGAAGGGAGCAACATAGGAAATCAAACCTTCAATGATATACAAAGAGATTTCCTCTCTGAGTCTTAAGAGGTATACAAAGTGATTTCCGCGCTGAGCCTTCAGGGATATAAAGAAAAACAGTGATTTACATACTGAGACGAGAAGTGTCAGCTAAGGATTACTGCATCATTTTCTTTTCTTCAGATTGTTTCCTTTGGACTTGTAGGACTGTGGCATTATAATACATTATGTGATTCTTGGATTATCTTTGCAGCTGATGCTCATATTCACATGAAACGTGTCACGTAAATATTATAATGAATTGGTCCTACACAAAAATGGATTTTTCACATAAAAATCACGATTCCGCAGTTTCTGGACAATAAAGGTATGTATTCATCATATATTTCTATATACATTACTTAAAACAAACTGTGATTCATTGTAACAAACCCGGAACATTGCCGTACATATAATAATAATGTAGAAAACTATATGAGGGTTAAGTGATGATTAACCAAGACTTTTTCAGTTCTCTCTCTCTCTCTCTCTCTCTCTCTCTCTCTCTCTATATATATATATATATATATATATATATATATATATATACTCGACAGCAATAAAAGAGTCTTGTTCCGTTATTCATATAAACAGTTACCACCAAACCTCGCACTGGTATTTATTGCCCATCGTAATGATCCAGCAAGAGACAGGGTTTGTCTACATTGTTGCCAGTCTTTAACAATTTTCAAATACCTGATGGAGTTTTACATGCTCGCAAACATAAAGTTTTATTGTATAACTTTAAATGCTACATAGCAGCAAATAATCATTTTCTGATAATTTGATGGGGACATTTGTATTATCTACTAGTATTTTCCGTTTCCGTATCATCCAGATATCACCCTAACCCTCAACAAATTAGAACAAATTTGTGCCGTTACATGAGCGCACCCCCACTCTTGAAAAGTGTCAACTTTAGTTAAAATATTGGTTGTATCTTTAAAAATAGTTTGGCATACAATTTACAAACAGTAACTAAAGTCTAAAATTCTTTCCGGTAACGTTGTAGGACATACTAGACTACTCACGTGCATTTATCTGACCGTCTTTGCGTTCCACGTCGTCTGCATCCACATTGAACAATGATGCATGCAAGTATATATGTAGTGTTTTTTTCTTTATACAGCACCTCTACATACATACATACATACATACATACATACATACATACATACATGCATGCATGCATGCATGCATACATACATACATACATACATACATACATACATACATACATACATACATACATACATACATACCTGTTCAAACTGAAAATACAAAATGCAAATACAACTGTTATTTCCCATTCTAGGTCTTTTGCTTAAGTCTACTTACTCTCTACTGTATGAAAGCTTTTGGTTACTATTACGTATTTTAAAGCTAAATTTATACGCTTTGGGCTCAAAAGGGTTGTTATTTGAAGTACTACATCGGTCTATAATTTGGAATATGCAAAAGAACGATCAGTAGCCGTATTTGTTTGAGAGAAAAATATCATAGCAAAATGTCACAAGTGTCGTATGTAACCATGGGTTCTCTCCTATTTTATTACAAAATTTATTTACCACAGAATATGCCCAGCACCGATCCAGCAGTTGTTATACACAGGGAAAAAAATCATATTCCATCCGTCAGGACCAATCTATATTTTGTTTTAATATATGTTTACGTTTTGGCAGAACCCCGTACTTGTCATTAGAAATTGCACATGTAGCCGTATAACTCTCTAGTCTCAGGTTATTGGCTACATATTTATTTATTGTATTATGCTGTACAATAATGTGAGGTTAACGGAACACCAGAAACACGAGGACTATGCGGTGATAGACGGTTTTCAGCTCCATATGAGTCAGAGATACAGTATATTAGAAACAGAAGCGGCATGCAGGATTATGTAAGCATGTGGTTCAATGTCGTTAAGACATCATCGTAATAATACCGTATGTACTTGCTTATAAGACAATTTCAACTGCAAACATCAACCATGATCGGCCGTCACATAGAGAGCCCGCAGATCAGGGTGTATGTTGTTTGTTCTACTGATTAACCAAAACAAAGTGCATAAACCCAGATCTGCCATCGCATTATGCGACGACAAATCTGGGTCTGTGGAGTTTGCAGTTGGACTCCACTTATAAGGTAGCATGGATGTTTATTCACCCGTTTTCAGGCTTTCTACAAGATGATGCACGCTGGAACATCAATTAGTCTCCACCTTCCACACCACTCCAAATAACTTACATCGGAATGAAAAATATTCTTTGCTCTACGTGTAATGATGATAGATGGTTTGGTTTGTTGTTTTAAGGCACAGAAGCACAAGTAATAATGACAGATACAGATTTCTGCCACCCTATTTATTATGTCAAGTGGATACATATTCACTGTTTGATATTTGTATTGTACATTTTATTCCATCAATTTGTGGATTAGTTAACTTCAGGCATTATAATTACAGTGGGGCCTCGGCTTACGAACGCCCTGGCTTACGAATGCCAGGCCGGCCAAAAAATGACTCGGGTTACGAACGATGACTCGGGTTACGAACCGAACCGCCATTCGCTTGCGCGCAAAATTTCGAACACACGAGCTCACATATGGCTGCCTCTACTCAATCAGAGTGAAAACAAAAGGTGAGAAAAGGAGTCTGTGGTGTTCTTGTGTTTATTTTTGTGTCATGTTTGTGTTTCTTTTGTGGATTTTGAGTGTGTTTGTGTGTTTTATTGCTATGTATGTGTTGTGTATGTGTTGTGTGAGTGCTCCTTTTTTACCTTTTTTAATGTAGCAGGATTTTCGGCGATTATTTTTCGGCTTGGGAACGGATTAAAAATGTAACAATGGGACCCTATGGGAAAACGAGTTCCGGGTTACGAACACCCCGGGTTACGAACGCCGTCCGGGAACCGATTAGGTTCGTAAGCCGGGGCCCCACTGTAATCACAGATAAAATAACTGGCGTTTTCACAATAGGTTACCTTAGCCATGTCAACATGTAACACACATGTATCATATTGTCTATTTGTATGTTAAGTAACAGATGCCCTGGCACTGGTCAATTACTAGTTAGCAAGATATAACATTGTATTGTGGATGAAAAGGACCAACAGTTAAGGGGTATCAAAACGGTCAAAATAACTGGCACTTTTACAATGGTATCCAGTTATTGTTGCAATGCTAAATTGTGCTGATGCGACGGTAAATTTTGCCGTGGCAATCATGTACAGTTGTTTTTATTGTCGTTTTGGGTTTAACGCCATTTCTCGGCGCATAATAGGCTATACATAGGCGGCCAGTATAACTGGCGATAAAGAACGCAGGGAAAACCCGAGTATGAACCACCGAAAAACGGGAAGCTACTGGAAGCTCTCTGACATACCCACATTGGTGGAGTCTGAGACTCGCACCCTAGGGGGCAGAGATGAGATGGCAGTGATTGGTAAAGGCGAGCGCTTTACACCATAATTTCGGCCACCTGGAACCCTAAGATTTACCATTGCAACGGCAGTCTTAACACTGTATCTGTGCGACGGTATTTTAAATTGTTACAAATTGCATTAATATACCGTTATAAAGATATGCAATACCGGTGAGACGGTAATTTATCGTTGCAACAGCATTGTAAAGCACACACAATCAAGCGTCGCATGGCATGATGGGAAATCTTGTATTTTCAAATGTAAAATCATAAGGATACATTTTTATGTGTGAAAATACAGGAATGAACACATATGAAATCTGTTTCACCAATAATTTTCTAAATTTCACAATTAAGTATTTCATAATTGCAGTTGCAACAGTTGATAAATGTAGGGAAAATTTCCATTGGTCAGAACGTAATCATGTGATCAGGCCGAGCTGCTTTTATTTCAGCCTGTATCCTAGATCTTAGTCTGTTGTGTCCCAATTATTTTGCAAGCAACTATTGGGTCTGAAATGGCTGAAGTCTAAAAGATTTTGCTAAATATGCCATATTATTTAAATTTTATACATGGAGTCACTGAACACACTGACCCATCAATATCTGACGCGACTTCTGAAGTGGACGATATTTCAGAAGATACTTATTATAACAACTGGACCATAGTAGGCCATCGATGTAAGACGCTGACCCTGATATGGATACCATTGTAAAGGATCTAAATGCCATTTTAACGATATTAGTATCAAAATATTGTCGCGATGATGTATTGTTGCCAGAGCAAAACTTACCTCTTCATTAAAAACGAAATGTTTAGTGATGTAACAATAACTAGATACCGTTTTGATCCATTTGGTTCACAATACTTTTGAAGCTTTTGGTAAACCACAGTTCAGTAATATTCTGATTGTGCTATGTAGATCTATTGGATTTCAAGCAGCGTGAATACTGGTAAGTAATTTAAAGCTTTATCTAATAGCTTTCTTCTTCGCCAAGACATAATCAGTTCCATGCCACTAATATAATGAAGTACACTTTTTATTTATAAAAAAGCATGTTGTACTCAATTTTCTGTGTTTTAGTAACCTGTATTATTATATGCTCATTTTTTTCTCTGTTAACTTTACATTGTCAGAATCGTGCAATATTTCCCGATATTGCACCCTCGCGTTTAATTCATACTGAATGCACGCAAATAAAGGAACTACTTTCTATTGTTAATAAACAATTTTTTTCTGAATGAACTAAAGCAAATGTTTCATGGACTGCCACATATCAGCAGCTTTGGCATATTCCGCGTTAACTTTTTTAATACAATGTTTCAGATTTAGGCTAGCTATAGACGCCAGACAGGGTCCTTACAATAACATGCAAGTTATAAGACATAAACTTGTCTTCTTTAGCTGGTAATAAAAATGGCAAAAATATACTTACAATTTTACATCCTGAATTTCCTCAAAATGTACCTTCTTAGTTCTGCAAATCCGAATTACATGAGCCATGTCATGGGTTCTCAAGGTTGATTACACATTTCGAAATTATACTGTAATTTCGACTACTGAGTATATTCCAAGTGCAATTACATCCTCCTTACTGCACTCAAAATGAAATAAACATTAAATTCCACAGCGTCTTTTCGATAATTGCAATTGAAAGACTTCATATTTTCCCCACATTATGATTTGAATCATTCAATGACAGAATAGAAACACGCATGCCGATGTCAACACACTTCAATACGCTGCTTCAATACGATGTATTTCATGTAGAATTGCCACAAACGCTGTAAGTTACTAAATTCAGATCATCACGAAATTGCGTCGAATCGACAAAAATACCAAACGTATTCATTTCAGATCAAATGGAAAAGTTGTTGCAATGCGCAGTCATTCACAATATGACTCCAAATTCAATTTTAAGTTGACCAAACGCCATTTTCTTTCGAAACTTACGTCTAGCGCGCGACCAACTTCAATTTTATCTGGGCGGAGTTACGTGTGCATTAATAATGTTGTTGTGTAATGATGCATCTACGCTTGTGTATTTAGTTTGGAATACGGCATACATTAAGTTACTTTGTTTCTTGCAGGATTTTTTGTTGGTATATTTAAGCCTTAGGTAGAATAAGAAAATGAGCATATAATAAAAAGGTTACTGCATTTGTATGGGAAAATATGAACTCGTTTTGTCGGATAGATATACTGCACTCCCAAGGTCGTGCAGTATAGCCATCCGAAAAACTCGTTCATATTTTCCCATACAAATGCAGTAACCTATAAATCTGCAAGCATCATTGAACGCAATTAGACGTACAATACATGATTTATAGTTCATGGCCAGTTAGAGAATCGCCTCTGTATTTGTATTTCCACTGGCTACATTGGTAATGACATAGAACTCAATAACAAGCGGTAACTGTAGGAACAGATGTGGACATTCCTCTGCTGTTAATTACATATGTACGTTAACAGTTTTCTTTCTGTGTAGTTACCATTTTGACTAGGGGTTGCAAGAAGTTTCACAGGCTGTCTACATGTTTGCCAGACTGATAATTGTGTGCCCATACATATAGGTATACCATGTGGCATAGTTTACTGACCTGTATTTCAGATTATACTTTTTCCTTCTTCTTTCTATTATTGGCTATTCACATTTTCAATCAATACTTAAAGAATACAGAACAAACCCTGATCTATGTGCATCCATGATTAACATCATTTGCAGGACAAATCATTAGGTCTATTTGGAAAATTGGTATATCCATAGACCACTCAAATAGTGACAAATATGGAAATTTTATTTGGGTTTCTGTATACAGTCAACAGACGAGTCATTAATACAGGGATAGCAAAACCCACTAATTAGTATAGCTATATTTAAGTCAGAAATTTTTTCCTGAAAATTTTACTATTTAATCAAAGAAAACTGTTTATTTCAAACATAAGATGTAATGAAAAGTGAATGAAAAATAGTAATGGTATAACAGCTTTAATTTGTATATGTTATACAGTAAAACTAGGCAAGGTGTCCAAGCATTAGTTCACAAACAGCGTTAACGTCAGATTAGATTATCATTCAGACGTTCTTACTTAATAAATAAAACAACGCTCAGCCGTTAGTTGGAATGTTAAATAAACAACAGTTGAATGACAGCTTATGGTAGGCGGGTGTAGCTAGTGTGTTCAGTAAAACTAGGCAAGGTGTCCAAGCATTAGTTCACAAACAGCGTTAACGTCAGATTAGATTATCATTCAGACGTTCTTACTTAATAAATAAAACAACGCTCAACCGTTAGTTGGAATGTTAAATAAACAACAGTTGAATGACAGCTTGTGGTAGGCGGGTGTAGCTAGTGTGTTCATCAGTTGATACACATGGTAAAATTGTTTATCTAACTACTGATTTTCCGACAATCTGAGATGGATATCTGTGTCACTCTCTAGCGTTTTCAGATCCAGTATAATTTCAGTTTGAAAAACAGTAGCCATGTTATGAACTTATCTGAATACTCACAGAATGCCCAGTTCTCAGGATTAGTAAACATTAATCATTTCATTCAAGCATAATTCGAACTTCGTATAGCATCAGACGTCCAGCAATCTTACCTACAAAGTTTTAAAGCCTATTCAAGTACCAGTTACTAATGCCGAACTCTCCTTCCGTATTTGAGATCGACAAGGTCTGGATTCAGTTTGAATAGTGACATGTCCCACAAAATGCTTCGGTACGCAAAACTGAAATATTGCAACCTCGCTTATCAGCCATGTTTATTCACAAAATTCCGGCAAAACGAGCAAATGATTCGAATTGATTAACTCTGACATCAAGTGCATCTAACTTCAACAACACTCTCTAGAATCTGAGTATATGTATGTTTTGTATCCAGAAAAAGAACAGCATATCCGTATGCAGTATTCGGTTCCTCGTTACCCATTAGTTTAACCTTCATACGCTTAATCTAAATCAGGTGTTTAATTTGATTCAATATTTCTTCCTTAAATGTATTTAATCATTGCACAATCAGTATGGGATGTTGATCAGGAGAGCCGTATCTCGTGAGTATGTGACATCCGGAGATAACACTCAACGATTCGCTTCCTGAGAGATCGGGTGATGTTGCATACTATCTCGAGATAGTACAACATTCTTATGTAACGTAAAAATGATATTGTACGTTTCTTCTCAGTAAGTGTGTCTTCTTGATAAACACTCGAGATGGAGGCGCCGGATAGCTGAGTGTTCTAAGGCCCTCATCTTTACAGAAAATTGACATCTCACACCTGTCCACGTGGGTTCGAGTCTCTAGGCTCGGCCAGCGTGATTATGTGAGAAAGCTTGCCAGTAGCTTCCCATGGGTCGATTGATCTTCCTAGGGTTTTCCCAGTTCTTCCTCCACCAGATATATTGGCCGCCATGTATAGCCTGCCATGTGCTGACAAATGGTGTTAAACCCACATGGTACATTTCCAGTTAACGTACTACACTGGTATTACATACCCACACGTGATGGTAAAACATTCCAAATTAACCTGCTACACTGGTATTGCACACCCACACGAGATGGTACAACATTTCTAGTTAACGTTCAATGCTGATATTGCATACCGACACGATATGGTACATTTCCAGTTAGCGTACAATACTGATATTGCATACCAACTAGAGATGGTACAACACTCCCAATTAAGATGCTATACAGGCCATGCGTTTGAAATTGCGATGTCAGGGTACAGTGAGTCACAAGTTCCTTCCATCGGCTTCATCACCGACTTTGTTAGATACATCCTTTAAAATATACATGACAGTTGAAATTTCATCGTAGAATAGAAATTGTGCACCATTCTTTAAAATAAACAAAACACCCCACAAAAAACAAAGCAAACATAATATTTAAACATTGGCATATTCGCACCCGGAATTGGATCTAGGGAGAGGTATATCCTGTCATATAATATTTTGACCCGTACGTTTCTTCTCAGTAAGTGTGTCTTCTTGATAAACACACACGCACACGCAAACACATACACACACACACGCGCGCGAACACACACAGAGCTAGATGAACAGCTGTGTAGCCTCATCCTTTCCATCATCTTTGATTTCATCCTGTAATATTTCAGATTAAGTAATTGAAAAATAGTTCCACATTGTAGTCCTTCTACAAGGTTTGTGGCTTAAGTTTTATTTGTGTTCTTCAATTGAAGTTTGGAATCAAAAGGGTGACATAAATATTGCCGGTCCAATTAAAGTCTTATCTTTTTAAAAGTAAGAAGTATTCAGGCAAAATGTTTGTACAAAAATGCTAAAATTGTCATTGTACCGAATTAATTACTTTTTCAGAAATAATCGTGATATCTAGATATCGATTTCCTTATTGCATGAACTTGATTAGCACGAATATTATTGATTCAACACAAGAATGAATCGACCATCCGTACTGAAAGTAGATAGGTAAATTGAGACACATATTCCTACATTACTATACCTGATCCATAGCTAAAATATAACAACTGATAAAAATAAATTAGGTATTTTGTAGATTAATTTGGTTTGAAAGATAAAATCCACTTATTAACGCAAAGTAAACAATCGAAGGAAATAAAGACAACAACAGCCACATTGTACTGTTTTCTGATTACATTTAAACGCACACACATACATACACGCCCACACATGCACACACACACACACGAGTGGCACGAGAATAAATATAAATATTTAGAGAAACAAAAATATCCTGTATGATGAAAAATATAACAACTAAATACAAGAACAAAATAACAAAACAATAAGCTACCTGTCTGAAAGGAGCCCAGATTTTTTGTGTAAGGCGAACAAGTTCAGATGAAAACTATGAAGATCTTACCGTTTTGCGTGATATTATTAATTATTTGCGTCATTATGAGGAATTAGTTTTATGGGGAACAATTTATAGCGGTGCCTTGTTTTCGCTAGTAGTCTTCAAGTCCCTGATGTATATTCAGCTCCAGGAAACAAAATCTGAATGTGTTTACATTGAAAGAGAAGGCGGTCTAATGATAATGCTAATACTAAAAAAAGAAATAACTCGATCTCATTTGATGTGTGTGTGTGTGTGTGTGTGTGTGTGTGTGTGTGTGTGTGTGTGTGTGTGTGTGTGTGATTGGAGTTTTAACGTAGCTATAACAATTTCTTATTCATATCACTACGATGTATGCAGTGTGGCAGTTTATAGTGATGTCTTGCACTGGGGCATCATGCTACATACATGTAGCATGATGTCCCACCCAGTCACATTATCCTGACTCCAGGCTGACCAGTCCTAACACTAACCTCTTAATGCTGAACGTCTAGCGAGGCAGCTATTAGTACCATTTTTATGTCTTTGGTATGACTCGGCGTTCATTTATGATTTTACTAAGTGGGCAGCAATTTTAGGAGCTTGATGGAATGTCCGGTTGAGCTGAAATGGTTGGCATATTTTTAATTTGTTTCTAATTTGAATTTTATGGTTTTTAAGGGTGAAGTCAGTTTACACGTTACGCGTCACACTGCATGGAGAAATCGGTAAACACGTTATGCGTCACAATGCATTGTGAAGTCTGTAAATAATTCATGGTCACAATACCTAGTGAAGTTACCGTAGATGTTTGAGATCGAATCTCCCGCGAGCAATGAAGATCAGCTGGACATTATTCAAATCGGTTAATAAATTCAGTATTAAATCATTATTCTCTCTCTCTCTCTCTCTCTCTCTCTCTCTCTCTCTCTCTCTCTCTCTATATATATATATATATATATATATATATATATATAGAGTTAGGAGTATATATATATATATATATATATATATATATATATATATGTTAGCAGGCATATATATATATATATATTATGTACGCTGTATCAATGATATACCACAAGATGTATGAATTTTTCATTATAAGGAAACGAGGCTTGCAAACTGCATAGACCCAGATCTGCCGGCGCATGATATGTGTCTGTGCAGTTTGTTAGATTAATCAGTAGAACAAACAGCATAAACCCTGATTGGCAGGTAAAAATGGTACGAACAGCTGCTTCGCTAGACTCTCAGCATTAAGAGGTTAGTGTTAGGACTGGTCAGCCTGGTGACAGGATAATGCAGCTGGATGGGACATCATGCTACATGTATGCAGCATGATGACAGTGCTAGACATCACTATAAACTGCCACACTGCATACATCGTAGTGATATGACTGAAAAATTGTTAAAGCTAAGATAAAAATCCAAATCACACACACACACACACACACACACACACACACACACACGAGCGCGCGCGCGCGATGGACAGGTGCATTATGCTACGGCAGATCAGTATATTTGTTGTTTGCAGTTTGACTCGACTTACAAGCGAGTGCATACGGTAATAACCTACAGTATTTAAATCCCTGTATTTATGAAAGCACGTATTCATCCGGGTGCAAAGGCAGATGACACACCTTTAATTAGAGCTCATGTTCAAGCGGAACAGCTAAAACATCTGCCCCTGACACTGCGAGATCCACTGATCTAAATGGATCTGATGATAATCAATGTTATAATTACGCACCCGGGGCGGTATTTCAGGCCTTCTAATCAATGAATGAACTAGAAAACACTAGTACGTGGTAATTTGCCCCTAAGTAATCTAAATAATTGCGATTCTCATATGAAAAGAAAAAAGGGAATCCATGTCTCGGTGATAATGATATAGTTTGCAATTTTATTTATCAAAACTAATTTTAAGACTTGCATTATCAAAGTTACTGTTTATATTGCACAGTGACCTAGACCGAGTTTCCTGTCTTGGAAATCGGTTTATTATTACTTGCTATCCATTTCCAGAAAAGAACGCGATGTACACATTCATGTACATCATGATGGCATGAATATTCAATGGCTTACCGTTATAGATGAAGCAAAATATTATATAACTGGCTATCCTGGTCATTATTCCAATCTGGCCTTAGTTTTTCTATAAATCGCATCTACCTAAGCCGACGTCCAGGTTTACAGACATTACTCGAACCTGCTCACCTGCACATGAGTTTTATGCCAAATTTTAAATTTCTCAGCTTTCATCAAAGTCGCTAAGTGCATTTAAGACACTTGTACAACATGTTGTCTCGTTTCATTTACCTGGTTTATATCTGATGTTGAAAGGATTTTTTTTTTTACTGAAAATATTCTTTTCCTAAGAGGTAAAATTCGAAGCAGAATATAAAAAGCAAAATCACGAAGACGATCTTGCTTGACTTTGTTTTAGTTGCTGTCTAGTTCAAAAAAGACGATGATGTATAACAAGATAGAATTTAAAGAGAATCAGAATGACAAAAGACTTTGATATTCATATTGTAGATCTTTGAAAGAGTACATATACTATGGCTATAATAATCAAAATTTGCCATTCAAACAATTTGGTTTTGCATAAGTTTGCTTAGACTTGGCTAATCAAACTTAAGATTAGAAGAGGACCAATTGGTGTATAGCACAGAATCAGACCAATTCTCTACATAAATGGAGAAGAAATTCTAACCATGATATAAAAAGTCATTCTTTGGAAAGGTACTCCTGAAATGTAAATAGTAGATAAGCAAAACTGCAACATGGATTATGAGTGTTTGCCAGAATTTAGCATCACACATAGATATGAATCAAACTCTCAGATGATGGTCAGTTATGTATATCTGCCAAATGGGTTAAGAACATTAAGTTTGAATGCATATAAATTGAATATAGATTTTTATCTATGCTACACAGTCTGTATTAAATACTTCTAGGAAAACTGACATAGACTATCCAAATACAGTTGAAGAGAATTACAGTCACTGGCTTGATAGTTGTTTGGTACAATAGAGGACAATATAAAATTTGAAAATTAATTTTATATTTCGGTAACATGTGTGCAATAATGAAACATGTCTACATAATGCCCGACAGAAAAACTGAAATGTAAAGAAATAAAGATGCTAACAAGTTGATCGTGTTTAAAGATGTTGAACTTAAAGGAAAACGAGCTCTTAATTTTGTTTGAACCTTGAATGAATATACTACGTGTGTGGAAATATATACCAAACGTTCACTAAACTTCACTGAATTTTAAAGATTTGGCTGCTAATTTCAAATATTTTCTTCAATAGTCCGGGCCATGAGGTAGCCAAAAGGGATATAGTTATGACTGTCACATTTTGTTACCGCCGACACATTGATCTACCGATTTGTATCCATAATTTGATTTTTGAAACTGTTTGACATCCACGTCATGAAAATCAACTCAGGGTACAGAGATACAGGAGTAATTAGTCTGTAAGGCTGTTAGATATGTGCTTACTACTTAGTGAACCTACAGGATTTGTCACTGTTGTAAGATTACTATAAATGATTCTTTACGTAAACTTAACATTTTATTAAGATACTTCGAGATATTGCTGTGATATGTACGTTTTCGTAAGAAATAACATTATATCGATATGAAATATAAATTACCTAAGAATTATCAGAACTTCGAATCATTTTCGAATGTCATCTTATCGCATAGCCTGAAATGATTAAACAATATCACCTGCTACTAGTACGCACATGTACTGCTGGCGACGTCCTGTGCTTCGGTTAGGTCTTCGATTGCTTCAAAAATGAGAAAGTGTCCCTTATAGATGTGGTAAAAATGCAACACGCCGCTAAATACTGAATTTTCTACACATTTTACATTTCATAAAAGCGATTTGTGATTTACTTTGATGACTGTTAATGTTTAAGGCATCATTATTTTTGTACAGACCGCTCCGGTGGCCTAAGTGGTTCAAGTGTCCGCCTCGGACACGGGATGTTCTGGGTTATAACCCTGGCCGAGTCATACCAAAGACTTATAAGAATGGTATTAGCAGCTCCCTCGCTATGCGCTCCGCATTAAGAAGTTAGTGCTAGGATTGGTCGGCCTGGTGTCAGGATAATGATGCTACATGTCTGCGGCATGATGCAAAGTGCTAGACACCACTATAAACTGCCACACTGCAGACATCGTAGCGATATGACTGAAAAATTGTTAAAGCTAAGTTAAAAATCCATTTCACACACACAACTTTCTCTCTCTCTCTCTCTCTCTCTCTCTCTCTCTCTCTCTCTCTCTCTCTCTCACACACACACACACACACACACACACTTTTGGTACATTCTTAAAATATACGATATACTAAATGTACACCTCGCATTCAGTTTCGACGTCTCAAAGAGAAACCTATCCTACAGAGATGTTCTTCCCTCGTCATACTACGTCCTCTGCTGTGAGGAGAGCACAATGCATATATAGCATTATTGAGGAACATGCAGACTTTTGCTTTTAAAAGATGACGAGGTTTAGAATGCGACAGATATGGAGAAAAACAACCCATCTGAGTATGAAGGAATGAAAACATGCACGGCATGCTAATTTGGTTATATAGTACATAAAAACTATAACAATTTGACAACAAATGGCACACATAACAAACTCGATATGCTAACTACAATGTAGGCAATATCCTATCAGGATTATAAATTACATCACGGAAGAAATAAAATGAAATAACACTAAATCTATGAAGTCAGTTCTATCAGCATTACAGTTTTTTTTTTTTAATCTCTATTGTGTGTTTAACTTTTGTTCATGATTGTAGATTGTACTTTAAGATAATGGTGTTTTGTAAACAAGATGTTTGCATGATTTAACGTTTGTCCATGATTGTAAGTTGAAAACAACATACTAACATCGTTTGTTTAGTTCAGAACATTCTGGAAACAGACTTGTTTAAGTAGCGAGAGTTCAATGTCAGGTCCAGTTTACATTTAGACTAGGTTTTCTCCTTTGGAAAACTTCACATTATATAACGTTATTTGTCAAATTAAAATGTGAATAAGTAGGGGTTTGAGAAATAAATACTTCATCATTGTTTTAAGATTTGTACGTGGGAATCATAAACAGATGTGTTGAGATATAATTCAAGATAATTATTTATTTAAATTGTTACTTGGAATTACTAAGTGCTCATTGACTTTGGATTAATATATTATGTTGGAATCAACGTGAAGTCATTCAAGGAACATTCCGGATTGCATCGTTGTGGAACATCAGGAAATTCGAGACTACTGGAATTCATTCGGAATATTCCTTGTTGGTTTACTTTAAGTGTTGGCTTCACTTTTTTCTGTTACTTTTTAAGACGGAGTCGCAACAATCTCAAAACAGATGAAAATTAAATACAACGTAAAAGATTTCAAGCTGGTATACGATGTTTCGAATAGAAAAAGTAACTAAGTCACATATGCAATCTTGGGTACATTTAAACTTCTTTCAGATTTCATTCAAAGAAGGTATATCAGTGATCCATAATATAATCATTTGTAAGATGTTACAAATGCACAGAGAGAAACTGGTACAGGCATTGACGGGAGGGAGAAAACAAAAGCAAAATCCCAGAGACGAAATGATTGATAAAATAAACTAGATCAATCTGTTGGAAATGAAACATTATAAAGTACAATAAAAAGAGGATTAAAGGGGAATGCTGAAAACGCTAAATAGAGATTGAATGTATTTGCACAAGAAAGGCAATATCATTTATGAAGTACAGACAAACATTGTATTTTTTTTATCAAGCTAAGCTAAATCTTACCGTAGATAAATAGAGTTGATATTTAACACATAAATAAGCACAGCATCATACCCTTGTGCTGCGATTCAGTTTAATGCATTGAATTGATCAACTCTCCTTAATCACTTAACATAGCAGATGCCATGCACGAGATCAAAATTTACTATACTGAATGTCAATGTTTAATATACAAACAATTAAGCAGTTTTATAACTATACCTTAAAATTTTACAAAGATCACGTTTTGAAAAGGCGCTATCACGGTGTGACAAGAAATTGAAGTAGAATTAATTAAACAAGGCATCATGGAATGTTACATTTGATTGGGGGATTTCCGTAACTTCTTCAATAAAAGAAAATGTATCTGAATTAGTTAAAAGATTATACAAATATCTAATTTATTTCCAGACGTGAAAATTGATGCGCGAGGTTAAGATGCATTCAAATCCAGTAATAACAGCATAAATATGAAAGAATTTAAGTTTATTTGCAGCAATCTAAACATTGCACCACAGTATGATTGGAGATACCTAAATAATAAACATACTTGCAGGGCCGACAAGAGGGGGGGGTAACCGGGGGTATATCCCCGGGGCCCGGGCCCATAAGAGGGCCCGGGCCGAGCAACACTTTTTAATTTTATTAAAGAAAAATATTCTTTGAACAAGAACGAGGAGAGGCCCGGGTGTTTCTTACCCAAGGGCCCCTGATCGCTCTCTAACGCCCTGATTACTTAATCGATAATGGACTAGAGGAACACATAGCTGTAAACAAAATGCAGCCTACACCTTCTGTTGTATTATCTTTTCACCAGCGTAATTATTACTATTACTGCTGAATACTTGCAGACATTTTTAGTTATTGATAGTTGGCAGGCAAAAGTCTTAAATGGTCGTTTTCAGCTTGGTACAAGATAGCCACCGTTGGACAAGATGAAGTTACTGTAAGGCTAAATCAAAGAATAAGGTATTATTTTTATAATGCATATAGGTGCATATGTACACACACTAACACTCTCTCTCTCTCTCTCTCTCTCTCTCTCTCTCTCTCTCTCTCTCTCTCTCTCTCTCTGGACCGCTCCGGTGGCCTAGTGGTTAGAGAGTCCGCCTCGGATATGGGAGGTCGTGGGTTCGATTCCCGGCTGAGTCATACCAAAGACTTACAAAAATGGTACTAACAGCTGCCTCGCTTGGCGCTCAGTATTAAAAGGTTAGTGTTAGGACTGGTCCGCCTGGTGTCAGGATAAAGTGACTGGGTGGGACATCATGCTACATGTCTGCGGCATGATTTCCCAGTCCTAGACATCGCTATGAACTGCCACACTGCAGACATCGTTGCGATATGACCAAAAATTGTTCAAGCTACGTTAAAATCCAAATCTCTCTCTCTCTCTCTCTCTCTCTCTCTCTCTCTCTCTCTCTCTCTCTCTCTCTCTCTCTCTCTCCCTCACACACACACACACACACACACACACACACACAAAACAGTCTGCTTAAACTTTAGTAGACATGGTTAGAAACCTAATGGAGCTGTTACTTTTAGGAGAGCAAGGCTGTGACATCGACAATAACATCATATTGCATCTCCTACAATACGTAACATATTCAAAAGTGAATTTGGAATGGTTTTTCTTTTGGTGACCTTCTTTTTATGTTAACGAGTGATATGGTTATCGAAATGGTAATATCGTAGTGTAGAACAACTATTTTCAATACTTCTTCAGATTCAATGTATTTCACCCTTATAATCTCAATAATACTTGAATATTTCTTTAAGAAAAAACATCGTCTATATCATAACACTAATTTTTGAAAAGTTAGTTCGGTTTAATTTTATTGTACTTTTACTTTTTTGGTCTTGTATCATCATCACTAATACAAATAACAGTAAGACATTTACAGTATCATCAACTATAAACTTCTAGTTTGTGTTGGTCTACGACGATTCATCATCATAATCATCATCTGATGACGATGATAATGTTCATGATAACAACGCCTTTTTACTTTTAATTACACTTGACGCTAAAGTTATCAGTGCTGGAGCATGTTGCAAGTATGAAATGAAGTCTTGCATGGAAATTAGATTAGACAATACTGTTTATGATTTCATCAATGATTAAGTTAGCAATCCTTAAAGAATTTACATCTTTTCTGATGCTTTTTATACCGTTCTCTGGTCGAGTTTTCTCATTTTAGACCAGGTTTTTAATCTCTATCAGTTATTTCGTATTTGTTTAGTGGAAGCACTTTTTGTTGTTGATCAGGACCTGAAAAATATAAAGAAGCACCATGAATAACGTCATATATTTCTAAATCATCTTTACTAATTCATTTAAATTTAGCGAATATTTGCCATTTACGATAAAAGTTAATTGTTGGAACACCTAATATTTTCAAAGCTATATAATGGCAGAGACAACTTCCGGTAATTAGTTCTGGTAGGTGGTAATATTTTGCCAAACTGCGATACTTTCATGGTACGATCGGCCAATCATGGGTGCATTGTATGAATGATCTATACAAGAGGTAACTTTGCCAAAGATGAAATTGAAACCTTACGCGCCTTGCTTTTGAAAATATTCCATTGTCGGGTCGGTGTCCACTTTAATAATTCAGTCCAGGTAGATCTCCCCGTTTACGTCCAGTAGTATATGTGGGGCGACAGCGATAAAATAAAATTGGTTTTAGGCTTAAACCCATTAGTGCATGCAATTTACATATACACAGACCTCTTCCGAAAAAAAATACAATAATTTGTTTTTGGTAATAATTTTCAGCCAATCAGCGACATTTGAATTCGATATTTAACATCTAGGCTGATTCGTCTGCTCATTAAAAAATGTGTTGCCTGGGACCACATGATTTAATGTTTTATTTTACTGCTGGTAGAATTATACTTCTTGTGTTGATAATTTTCTGGAAATGTCGCAAATGTGGAATTTTGCTTTGGCTATAAGTTGTAGTTCTCACTGTTTTCTTTTCTTCATTTCTAAATGCATCCTTTATTTTCATAAAACCGTCTTTTACCTCAACTGATCATAGACCAGATGAGCTTATTGAATGGTCTCCGTCGTCCGTCGTTCATCTGACCGTCAGCATTTGTTATCGTTAGTTGTCCTAAACTACTTGGAGGATTGCTATGAAACCTTACCCACACACTCAACCCAGCAACACGATGTCCAATATGGCCACCACAGCGGCCATCTTAAAATAGTGTCATCATTACCCAACCTGAGTGAGTGGTCACGTTGTTACGTGTAGTCTCGTACAAAAGTAGCAAAAGAAAAGAGTGAAGTCAACAAGCTTTGTAAATTTAACAAAAATGATTTATTTTCCTAGAAAACAACGTAAAAATATGAAATAGGACCTACGGTTTGTGAATATAATCCAAATATTAATCCTAGAATTGAAAAATATAAGTTCTATCACTAAACAGTTCTAATTGAATCCAGGTTCGAATCTCAGTGACGTTCCAATATGGAAGGCGATGACGTCAAATGAGGTCGTTGTACTGAAGACAACGGATCCTCGATTGAATCACAGTTTATAATGTTTCCGTTTAGAATTTCCAGAATAAATTTCCACTGAATATCTTTC
>JAECUM010056072.1:0-24317 GCA_016617855.1 Megalonaias nervosa | reverse complement strand
ACAAAAACCACAACCACCAAAAAAAAAAATCTATTAAAACCTCGGTCACTTTGGCTCTCTCTTATACATCGTCAACATGACGTCCCTTCAGTCTCATCTTACCATCAAATTGATTCGTGCCTTGTACGGTATGAGTCGCGAAACAAAAATCAACAAATACGTGCTCGTGTCTTGGAAGTTAGTCTTAAAGAAGTCTTACGATGGTTTACGGTGACAGCACGTCAATTACTGCAAGGCATCATTCACATTCCACATCAAACCAATAGTTTTTTTTTTTTGTTTTTTTGAGAGAAACAAAGTAGCTGTTACGCAACTGGCAGATCCTCGCATCGACACTCAAATCAAAAAGCAAATCATTTTGAAACCTGGAGGAAGCGGTTCTCTAGGAGGTGTCATCATTCGCTCCCTCTTAATATGGGATCCTAATGCACCAAAAGTCATTCCCAAGAAAAAAAGCCACGCCCAAACGTACCCAGAAGAAAAAGAAAAAGAGTAACAGTGTCAATACTAGGTCACAGCCACAAAAAAAGAAGAAGAAAAGCCCACGGAAAACAGCTTCTATCCGCAAGACAGGTACAACCGCTAGGACGTAACCTTACATTCGCAAACCACGATCTGCCACAACAACGGTGACCGCGACTCCAGTATCCTCAGCATCTTCCACTTCTCCGTTGCTGGTGATGCCTACCAAACCTGATTTGACACGCGTCTTTCCTAATTTGATGAAACATTGGATACCCGTATCTCCAAAAACGTCTCCTCCAGCGATGACACCCTCTTCCTCTTTCCGCTGCTCACAAAGTACCTGCCCCCAAAATCAAAGTCTAAGAGAAATCGGGCATGTTAAAGAGTTTACTGGATTTGTCCAAGTAAGAACTGTACCGATTGAGTCCATTGCGAACCCTCCACGATGCGTGATGCTTCCCATGAAAATGATACGACGAGCCGACAACCAGTGGCGACTCATTCCAGTGTTACGACCCTGTAGTTAAATTACATATGTGTTAAAATTTAAATTCTTCTAATTCTTTGTTTCATTTTTATTTTATTTTTATACCACTAAATGTTATTATTATTATTATGATGATGATTATGTTTGCATGTGTCTAATAGTTTGTTAGAAACATCGTATTTATTTAAAACGTAAATGTGACTCGTGTAAGCACGAATTTTGCATGACGGTTTTTCGTATCAAGTAAACAGTGAGAAAGAGCTATGCAAATGATTGGCTGTGACCAAGTTATTACTTGTTTACGCGTTTGTAATACCCAGATGTAATTTCGAAATCACACGTGTACTTCGTGCATGTGTACATGTAATGACGCATTAGCTTGTTTTAAATGCTCAGTTACTTGTAAGAAATGTTGAGTCAGAGTCGTAATCGTAGTCAGTCGTGGTTCAGAGTCACATCATAACATCTTACAGAGTTTATAATACCTTAAGAAAGGTATTTCTGTGCTGGAAAGAGTTGCGCATTCGTACGAAGAACAACATGTGTGTTGTTAGTGGTGGTAGCTGTATTTCATCTGCTTTCTAAATAGTTATTTTCCCTGGAGAACAACACTACTGGCTTTGGACAAAGACATTTGATGAAATTATTTCTAAATCGGAACAGAACAATACAAATTGTGCTTTACAGTGAAAATTCTGGACATTCTGTGCCATCTTGGATCGGAACTGAGATTCAGACTATCAATTTAGAACTGTTTATTCACAGGACTTGTGTGTTTTCACAAATTTAGAACATATTTTTGGATCTTCTTCGTAAATCGTAAGTCTTGTTTCGCCTATTTACCTTTTCACCGTGTTTTCTAGGGAAATAAATTATTTTTGTTAAAATTTACAAAGCTTGTTGCCTTCACTCTTTCTTTGTGTTACTTTGAACGAGCCGATACGTAACACCAGTATAAAAAAGACCCGAGGAAAACGATGGGGATCAGTGTTTTTGTGCTCCTGAACGTCCAAAGATGTTCCCTCCAAGAAGTGCACACATTCACCATCGTCGTTCTTCTGTCCAAAAAGGAAAAAGGAAAAAGAAAAGGACAGTCACGACATCCGACAAAATGTATCGCCAAACATCGACGTCACCCCCAGAAAAGATTCACTCGTCCAAAGAAAAGAAGAAGTCACCAAAGAGGAGAAATGTTTGGCAGGGAGTGGGTAAATGAGATACTCAATCTAGCTAACTACAGTCTCAAAAAAAAACAAAAAAAAAGAGAAACAAAAAAAAAAAATAAAAATAAAATAAATAAGATAAAAGGACACATGTAAAACCATGGACTTTAGTTTATGTTGTGCACCAAAAGATGTCCCCTCATCATCGTTCTCCTGTCCAGAAAGGAAAAAGAAAAGGACAGTTTCGTCATCCGAAAAAAAAAACGCTTAGCCAAACATAGACGTCATCCCCAGAAAAGACACACTCGTCCAAAGAAAAAGAGGAGTCACCAAAGAGGAGGATTCTTTGGCGATTTTGGAAAACAAATTGTTACCTTTATGACGAAGCGATAGTCCCAAAAAGGATAAAAGGCTGTGTGTCAAGTCATCGACGATAGTGTATTTTTTGGTGTGTGTCGCGGAACCAACAAACAAAGATGTCCTATAAAAGAGGTGCACACCACTCTCTAGCTAAACAAGGAAAGAAAATGAAAGGACTACCTTCTCGTTTAGCCAAACATTGGCACATGTTGTCTGTCCTGTCCAAAGCCCCTCCACCCATGCGAAAACAAATGATTCAAACTGTGGGAATATTCTACACATCAACACACTCTCAAGTATATCGATGTCTTGCCACACCTAGTCCAATCGTACAACCAATCTTACCATCGGAGCATCGGACGTGCCCCCCAAGAAGTGACTCCCGACAACGAAGTGACAGTCTTCGAGCGTCTGTTTGGTACGTCACCAACAGTGACTGTTCCCAAGAAAGGTGGAATGTTGGTAGCAGGAGACTGGGTGCGCATGGGCAAAACCAAACGCACTTTCGACAAAGGTTACTTACCCAACTGGACCACCGAATTGTTTCGTGTCACCGAACGTGTGCGTGGCCGTCATCCTCCCGTCTATAAATTGGAAGCGTTAAAAGGAACGTTTTACTTGCACTAGTTACAACGTGTGACCAAAAAAGAAGACGACGTGTACGAGATATAAGCATTCTCGATCGAAGAACCAGAAAAGTGGGAAAACGAGGTCTCAAAGATGTGAAAGTACGTTGGAAGGGATATCCGCCCAGTTTTGACTCTTGGATCGACGTTTCGCAACTCATCGACTATAAAAAAAGTGACCATCATGCCATTCAACACAGCCTCAGCTACTGCAGTAACCACTCCTTCCCCGAGTTCTTCTCTGCAAGATCTACAGAAACAACCCTTGCGCGTGTGGTGTGGAGAACGTGTGCCTAAAACGCAAATCGTTTTTTTCTGTCTTATCTTTGTGGTGTATTGTGTCATCGGTGCTGCCATTGCCAATTTGAGTTTGCAACAAGGAGACAAACAATTGTGGACCATTTTACTCAGCAGTTGCATCGGTTACCTTCTACCCAATCCATCTCTGAAATATTCCTCTAACGGGAACCACAACGGGAGTCTTGCGTCCACCGTCAGTCCCACTTTCAACAGTCACCCTAACCATCCTCTTTTAGACACTCCTCTGACTTCCAGCGACCCCTCGGACACTAGAAGTCTGGAATTATGAACAACCAATTTTACTTAACATTACCCAGTGACATTTCCATGGAGGTGTTTCCCCAATAACACCTTATGCTGTTTAACGGCCAAATTACCTCAGGCCATCCATTCGGATCACGAAGCCCATTGGGAAGTGCCTTTGGTGGAAATGATTCACCCTACACAAATCAAAACATCGTCGAAAATCAAAACATCTTTACGGTAGAAGTTCATGACGAGCAAGTGCAACAACACTTGGATGAACGCGGCGGTGTAGGTGACTCTATGAAATCACAAGACCACATAACTAAGCGGACCACTTATCGGTTGAAAATTCTCTCAGGCTATTATTTCAGTGGTCAACATTTGGTGAATGGTATTGCTGACAGCTTCAATATCGTGGTTGGCAAAGTCTTGGAGAAAACCAGAAAAAGTGTCACCATCGAATACCACAAAATAGCTCGTCGCCTACTAATCAAATTTTCAGAGGACAAAGTATTGGCCATTACATTTTGTCCTGAATTGTATGACATTTTGGGTGGAGACCCCAAGTTGATCAAGATTAGAAACGAAATACCAGCCGTGACCAGTAACTCGGATTTTGCGAAATATATTAAATTCCCCTGTAGAAATGAACGAAAGACTGAATTTGATCTTTGTGTACTCCAATGTGGCGGAGTACAAGGTGGTGGGACACACCTCCGTACCGTTACTGCCTGTCATTCCTTTCAAATTGGATTCTGCCACGAACGCTGACGAGGAAGGTGGAAACACCTATCACGTTCACCGCAAATTTGTACATCCTCACTATTTGCCCGTCAGTAAGTCGTATTTAGACAGTCAACATTACTATAAAAGGAGATCTGAGACAAAATATTACATTCACCAAAGGGACAGTCACAGTGAAACTCCATTTTCGCAAACGATTACTCTAACCCTTTGTCAGTCATGTATCATGTATACCAAGAAGTCGCTCGACAGCGAGGACATGATTTAGGAGATATTCTAAAATCAGCCTCTCGTTCGGTGGCTCCCGTTTTGAAACCGATGGTGACACGGGGATTGCACTACTTGAAAGATGCCGCTTTGACGCAAGGCAAAGAATTACCCCACAATGTCATCATTGACAAACAAAACCTCAAAGAAACTTTCCTGAGAGCAGGAAAAAATGTCTTTGTTCAAACAGGCAAAGACATTTTGGGCCGACGAGTAACTCCTATAAATGCCCTGGATGCTGCCCAGTCAGGCATTCCTGTTTCCCTGACGCCACAGCAAGGACAAGGCAGAAAGAGACGACGAAGACACCCCTTCAGAGGACTTCACACCTCTAGAGCTAGAAAGACTAAGAAAAGAAAAACCGTCCGAGAGTTAGACGTTTTTGATTATTAAGAAAAAGAAAATGATGCACCGAGAGTCTTGTGCTTGTTCCAAGTCGGAACTGGATCTGTTTGCCATGTCACCCACCATGATGACGATGCAAGAATCCCAATGGGTCGAATTTCATCCCGATTCAGCTCCCATTGAGTGTGAAATCAAAGGACAATCCGAAGATTACATCGATCTGAATAGCAATTACTTGTACCTGAAACCCAAAGTGATCAAAACCGACAACACCAATCGGGGAGCCGATGCCAGAGTAGCTCCCGTCAACAATTTCATGCATTCCTTGTTCAGCGAAGTGGATTTGTACTTGAATAACAAACTGGACAGCAGTAGCATGGATACTTACCCTTACCGAGCGTACCTGGAAAATCTCATGACGTACGGAAAAGAGGCCAAGAACACTCATCTGGATGCTTTCGTGGTATGGAAACCTGACACCTCAGGTGAGGGCACGTTTAACGACACAGCCCTGACAGCCGATGACAATCCTCACAATGTGGGTTTTAACGACCGTCGAAAGAAAATCCTGCAAGGTCGTAGTTTAGAAATGATGGATCGCTTGCATTTGGACATGTGGTTGCAAGACAAGTATTTGCTGAACGGAGTGGATATTCGCCTGAGATTAAATCGCAGCAGTGTCGCTTTCCATTTGATGGCTCATGCCAACGAGTACAAAAGCATCATCCAAAAAGCCAGACTTTACGTACGCGGCGTAGAAGTGTTACCTAAAGCGGGAAACGACATCAGTCAAACATTGAGCAGATCGACCGCCAAGTATCCGATACGACGTGTAGAAGTGAAAACGTTCACCATTACTGCTGGACTCCGATCCAAGATCGAAGATCATCTGTTCCAAAGACAGTTACCCAAACGTTTAATCGTTGGCATCGTCAGTAATGCAGCCCTCAACGGAGCCCACGATCAAAATCCTTTCCAGTTTAAACACTACAGAGTGTCCAAGATCGAAGTATATATGTGTGTGTTTTATGCATTCACGTCCGTTTGTTTGGATAGTAGGTATGGGGTGTTTTTTACGTTCTCGTCCGTTTGTGTGGATAGTAGGTATGGTATGTTTTTGTATTCTCTTCCCGTTTGTGTGGATAGTATATATGTGTGTGTTTTATGCATTCACGCCCGTTTGTGTGGATAGTAGGTATGGTGTGTTTTATGCATTCTCGTCCGTTTGTGTGGATAGTAGGTATGTTGTGTTTTTTCTTCTCTTCCCGTTTGTGTGGATAGTATATATGTGTGTGTTTTATGCATTCGCTTTAGTTTGTGTGGACAGTAGGTATGGTGCGTTTTATGCGTTCTCGTACGTTTGTGTGGATATTATGTATGGTATGTTTTTTGTAATTCTCTTCCTGTCTGTGTGTATAGTATAGTAAGTGTAAGGGATGTTTTCCTTCACGACCGTGCTTGAAGTATTTAAAAGCATAGCGTTCGTCATTCGGGCCATTCTACACAGAATACAAAATGGCAAGTAACTGGGAGAGAATGCTCAGATTGCAGGAGGTGGTAGACACACTAGCAATAGTAGAGGAGATGCTAGTCCGAATGCAGTTTGGGGCTTATAGCCCGCACAGATTGGTTATGGAAATAAAGAATTTGAACAGAAGTAAAGACATATTAAATGAAATAATTAGGATTGAAAAGGACGAAAAGGAAGATATAGAAGACAAAGGGAGGATGAGGAGTGGAACGAAAAGATAGAAAAGGAAGAAGAAATGAAAAAAGGAAGGAGGAGAAAGAGAAGGAGAAGGGAAAAACGGAGGAGGAGGAAAAGAATGAGAAGAAGACAAAAAGTGAAGGTCAAAAAGTGTAGGACAGAAATTAAGAAGTTGGTGGAGGAAAGAAGAACTTAGAAGAAGACAAAGAAGAAATCCAAAGGCCTTTTTCAGGGCCACTTTCATATGCCTCGAAAAGATATTTATTCTTTCTTGCCTATATATGTGTTATCTATGTGTTTATCTATGTCTCTGTCTCTATATTGTATTTGTCCTTACCTAGAGTAGCTGCTTGTATTCAGGTCAGCAACTTGCTACATTGTTGCAAGTGTCCAGTAGCGTGACGTCACCCTACCTGTTCCATTCCTACTGTCGCTATACAGACCCCATATTCCTCATGTTAAATTCCCATATGCCCCATATCGTCCCAGGGTGTGCCATTTTTTCGGAAAAATCTGTGCCCCATATCGTCCCATGCTGTTTTTCCTTCTTTGGCCTCATATGCCCCCTATCGTCCTCTATTCCTACTCATACCACTATGCTGTAGTGTCGAACAGATACATTTTATTTAGTTATTTCTTAACATCTGTATAGCTCTACTACCATCTTTATTAGCTAATGATTAGCTATGTGTCAGTGTGTAACAAAGTAGATCAATGACCCTTGGATAGCGAAAAAAAAATATCATGTAAGTCATTATTACTTTTTTATATTATTGATTATCCCTGTTCATAATTGCCTTGCACTTTGGACTTTGCATATAAGAAATTTTATTGTTACAAGACCTGGAACTGGAAATAAAATAAATATTTACCTTGTCAATCTTTGTATACGCCAAACTTACTTAAGCTGCGATAACACGGGCTTTATTTCTTTAATGTCTTTATACGTTTCTAAATATATAATCTACATTCTCTTTTTGTATATGCGTATCTGTTTTGTCTTTTTAGGTTTGTAGAAAGGGTTCCACAATCATATTTATTTCCAATATAAGGTGAAGGACTTCTGGACATCGCATGTTTGCAAAACGAACGGACTTAGTTTCTCTTAGGACTTGACATTAAGATAGAGATTTCTAAAGAAAAAAAAACTAATGGGAAATATAGACTACATTACATGTGACAAGATTTTGGGGTCGGCGAAAGTGGTTCTTCTTTTAAAGTGCCAATGACAACACTATCAACAACAAAATCACAAACAAACGTAATAGTTAGAAGACGAAGAACAATAACAACGAATGACCGTTTTTAATGCTATTACCAATCCTATTATTACTGATACTTCAGTACGATTTGTGAACTGGTCCATAGTGACACATTGAAAATAGTACATTATTTACTTTATCTGAGCGGGATGCACATGCTTAAATAAATGAATACATATAGAAATTTAACTTCTAGCACTGTCATTATATCTATTAATCTAGCGGACCTATATATTGTACCATATAACAATTTGAAATCTTACTCAAATAACTGGAAATTGTATGATCGCCAAACCGAATCAAAGCGAATCATTATGAAGAACAAGATTAATACACAACCACAGATATTTTGCTGGGGCATTAAGACAAGATGGATAAACCTTATGTTAGGCTGAAGGTGACTTAAAAAAAATTGCATCAAATTAGATACATACGATTCTGTACGTGGTATTAGTGGTCCTGTTCTATCTCTCTTTTTCTTTTAACCTGATTTAGTCGTATTCATACATTGTAAACGCACCTTAAATTGATCCGGATAATTTATGTCTTGTTTTACAGCATAGCCAACAACCAGCCATCACTAATAATTGTTCAGCGGAAAACCATGTATATTCTGGCGTTTGAAACATTTATTTTCATCGGTACATATTGATATGTATTTTTAATTTGCATTATTTGCAGGCTTTCGTAATTATTATAAGCTATGTACATATATATTTTGTACTTGACATTGTCCAAAATCAAGGTCATGTTGAACCTGTCCAGTAAACAACATAATACATAGCTAATATTTTTTTACTCATTCTTGCCTTAACATCTAAAGCATAATCAGCTTTATTGTTTTGTTTAGTTTTTAGAGTGGGTGGATTTATTTGTTCAATGCAATTCTTGGACTGGAACATTAGTTTGGAATTATAGTGAATTCAGAAAATGACATTTTGCATTATATTATTGAGTGACTGTTAGCATGTCATCTCACTCAAGGCATTGGCACAATAGCACGTTCGAGACTACAGGCACATCAACACATTCAATATCGGAATTTATTTGGAAAACCATTGGAATTCAATTGGAACTTTACACATTTGAACTTGTGATAGAACTTTAAGGACTACTTGGGATTTAATTCAAAATACTGTAAGTTCTTTAGAAATTTCACTTTGTATTCTAGGGCAATATAAATTATTTGTTGATGTTTCCATAACTTGTTGGCTTTTGCTCTTTTCTGTGGCTTTTATACCGTAGAGTCGTAATAATACTTTAACGGTATTTCTCAAATTCTCCATTTATTTATCTGATAAGGCGTTGTTCATCAAGCTGAGGAATCGTACTTTAAGTCATTTGTTGCTTTTGTTAACTTTAATTCAGCTCAATGTGGAATTTAATCATGGTTTTTGAACAACAACAAAATTCTGTTGTTCTTGTTAACTTTTAATGTGATTTGGTGATAGAACATCGCCCTGGAACTCGACATGCCAATGCTGATGGTTTGAGTCGCTTGCCTTGCAACGGGTGCAAATACTGTAGCAAACGTACAGTGGGGTTCTCTATTATACGGCAGGACAGTGGGATACATTTTGGAGAGATACAGAGACAAGATGCTACTTTATCACGAGTTATTAGTTGGGTTGAGGCACGGCAACGCCCTGCTTGGGAAGAAGTGTCGGGGAATAGTGCAGACGTTAAGGCCTTATGGGGGGCACTCACATTATTAGAGATGTCAGACGAGATGCTTGTGCGAGTTTGGCTAGATCGTTCCGGCAAGCCAGTTAAAAGTTTCATCGTAGTACCATACAGCTGGCGGCGAAAAGTCCTAAAGCAATGCCATGATGGAGCCGCCGGGGGACATTTAGCTGTCGACAAAACCCTCAGTAAAGTACGCCAATGTTACTATTGGCCCGGTATGAGGGATGATATTCGTGACTACTGTGCGACGTGCTCCGTTTGCACTCAGCACAAAAAAGTCCCAACCAGAAGCGCCGAGCAAAACTTCAGGGCATAACGGCTGGGGAAGCCGGAGAGCTGGTAGCTCTGGATATTTTGGGACCTCTTACAAAGACGGAGGAAGGAAATGCATACATCCTTGTAATCGGAGATCATTTCACTAAGTAGATTGAGGAGGTGCCTCTGCCTAATATTGAAGCCATCACGGTAGCAAGAGCATTGCTGGATAATTTTATTTGTAGATTTGACGTGCCTCGTGTACTGTTATCTGACCAAGGCCGACGGTTTGAAAGTGCCGTATTCAAAGATCTTTGTGTAATATTAGGGATTAAGAAGACGCGAACGTCTCCCTATCATCCACAATGCAATGGGATGGTGGAACGATATAACAGAACTTTATGCCAGATGTTGGCAGCATACGTGGATGATAAACCAGAAAACTGGGACCAATACCTTTCTCTTACGAGCATGGCCTATCGTGCATCTGAGCACACTTCCTCCGGATTCACCCCGAACAAGCTGATGCTGGGTAGAGAAGTAATTCTCCCTACGGATCTTCTAGTTAGCAAAACACCAGACGAGGCCCAAAAGAATCTGCCTCGATTTGTGTCGGAATATAGACAGGCAATGTGGGAGGCTAACGAGGAAGCACGAACAAAAATAGGCACCGCTATTCGGCATCAGAAAGTCGCTTATGATCTCAAAGTTCATGGCCAGTCTTTCAGTGATGGTGACCTGGTATGGTTGCACCATACTCTAAGAAAGAAAGGGAAATCACCTAAACTACAGGTCATATGGACTGGACTATGGAGAATTGTTAAGAAAGTAAAGGATGTTACATACCTGATCGAAAGGAGCAATCATAAGGCGACTCAGATTGTTCACTTCAACCAACTAAAACCATGCTTGGTGCGACCTGAGAGTGAACTTCAACACACCGATAGCCAGGAAGAAATACACGATAGTGGTGATGACACCGAGAAGGAAGAAGAAGGATCGCCATATCTTATTACGGCTCAAAGGACCAGTTTAATGGAAAGAAGAATGGCGAGGCGAAGAAACGACACTGTAGTGTATTAAGTTACAGACATGATTTTAAACGGAGTTCAGTTATTTCTTGTGCTTATAGCACTGACCGGTGATAAAAGCAAATAAATGGGTGGGTAATAATCGTTTCCCCGTGATTATTAATTTGGGTTGGGCATAGGACAAATCGTCAAATGGGTTGAAATACAAAAGCCGCGCAGTTAAAATCAAATTGATCTGCGTCCAACGGCTGTGTAAAAAGTGTGATTCTAGTAAATTAATTTATGTGATGACAGATGCCTAATTTTATTTTATGGATAAGTGTTTAGATTAATTGTGTGCAGTGTTGGATCAGAACAGATTTTAGAAGTTGTTTGCTGCTTGAATCCAGAGTTTGGTAAATTAGATCTATTTGTTTGGTTTGTGCTGTGAGTGAAGCAGACCTAAATTGAGAAGGGAAGGTGGTGGTGTTATGTATGATTGTTGGGAGATTAGTGGACTGTTTTTTTTCTGTCCCTGTAGAGTTGGTACTTGTGGTGAAGAGTTGAGTGACGGCAGTGTCAGGTCTACCATTGGTCTGTGGACGACAATGTGTTGTCGCGCCAGTTGGGTGTTGAAGTCATGGTTGATTTGTTTTTGAGGTTCATAATAGACGTGTTATTCTCTGAAGAACGCATTCTCTAACCTCGGTGTTAAACAGGAAGGTTCCTGTGTTGTATTGTCGTTGACCTGCTAGCGACTTGCCAGTTGGAAATTGCTTCGTACAGTGTATTTTGAAAATTGTTCCCTACGATCTTGACAATCATAATGGTCCAGTGTGGTTTCCATCATGCATAGTTTGAATTGCCTGCTTAGATGGAATCGTGTCCATTTTGGAAGTTCTGAAGGACGATTCATAGCACATGTCAATTAATCATCAGCACGAAGTAATGGTATTGCACACCACAGTATAGGTGAATCATTATGTGATGATGTTCCATACTTTTGCTCTTGGGAGTAGATTCTCTTATGTCTATGTTCGGTGGCTGTAGCATTGGTCCATTAGTAGTGAGTTAGTTGTAAGACGATAGTACCAGCTAACCGAGACTGAGTCGAAAAATATATTGCGCGCAGTGCACTAAGGTTAATTGGGGTCGTGTTATCCTGGTGGAAACGCAAACTCCAAACCTGAGTTTTTCGGGTAAACAGGAATGGTCCTGTGTTACATGTGTTGTCTTATTGTTAGAGACCTATGTGTAGAGACGTCTTTCCTGCAGCGATTTCCGAGGATTGTTATGAGAGAGTCTGGACCCGAATAACTTGTCGGAACATTTTCATGTTGGATTCAGCTTGGTTAATTTGTGTTCATTGTTGACATTTAGTTTACTTATAAGCAATTAGTGATTTAAAAACAAGTTTGGTTTTGGATGTTGAGTGACAGGCTATTAGGAACAAGCCCACTGATTTAGAGTTTTACCTTAATCATGTTTGGGAATCATTAGGTAATCGGGTTGGTGGTTGATTTTGGGGAAAGTAATCAATTTTGATTGGACCACAGAAGTGTGACGTTTGTGTCACTCGAGGACGAGTGATCTTTTTGAAGATGGGGGTAATGTAATAAATTTTGGAGATGCGCATTTGGTTATAGCGCCCCGTTTTAGGAATTCTTAGATTTGTGTGATTACTTATTTGAGTATTGGAATTCGGTGCAATGGAAATATTCCTTAGCCCGAAATAATTAGCCAATTACTAGAAACAAACGTCACGGAGAGAAAGTGTTAGTGAGTTTCCATGATGCAATGGTCAATTAGTAGTGAATTCAGACCCAAACCGCATGACTGTCCCTGAATAATATAGTCCCTCTTAAAATCTAGTGGTGTACATTGGTATTGTGACTGCAATGGCAGTATTTACGGTAGGAAACCGGCAAATAACACAATGGAATAAACAAGAAGGGACTCGGCAGATACCGTTTATGTCGCCATGGTGGCAAATGTGATGCAGTTGTACTGGCGTAATGTGCCTTGAAACCATAGATTGACTGGCCTAAGGTGGCGTAGTTTAAATAGTTCCCTGTGTTAGGGGATAGTTGTAAAGTTTCTACGGCGTGAATTGCTGACGGTACGGAAAGTTGATGAAGAGAAACTATGCAGATGTGCGGTTGATAGATATTTGGCAAGTTGGGAGATCTGTGGTCTTGCATTGATTAGAGTAAAATTCATGTATAGAATGGACACGTCGGGCGTTCTAATTTACAACTAATGTTGTATAGAAGTCTTTGGAAATTTGGGGTAAACTTATGACTTCTAGCGGGAATCGCGCCAGGGTTTGACACCGCTCGGTCAAGCATAGACCCTTGGCTTGTAACAATATATATAAAGCTCTCAAAAAACACAATTCTGTTGAACTTGTTAGTTCTGAAACTAAGGTATATGTAAAGCTCAAAGTTTTTCCAGTGAACGACATAGTTCTCTGAGTTTATATACATATAGGGCGATCACAGCAATTGTGAGAGATAGGTGGAAGGGGTACACTCAGGAGATTGCAATATGGTTTTGTCCGTCCCCAATAAAGCTGCCCCCATCCCAGGTCACGCAATGAGCAGGGACGTTTCTCACCAAAGGGCTCCATTTATCAGGCTTTAGCAGCCGCCTTCGCGTTTGCCTTATTACCAGGCTCACCACCCCTAAATTGGCAACAAGATAAGCAGTGGGCATCTTGGGACAACAAACGCCGCCGCTGCCAGCAACCTCTATTAAGCACACGCAAGACTCTTTTCATTATAGTGTGTTAGGTATATGCACCATCGCGCGCCAAAGATTTCAGAAACCCCTTTTATAATGGAGCAGACATCGGTTGCTTTGAAGGTGAGTATATGACGTTGCCAACCGATTGTTACGAATGAAACAGACCGACTCTTGCCGCCTATATTTCAAAAGATACACAAAAGCCCATTACCATGACAGCGATGAGACTTGGTACACAGTACATACTAATTAAACAAGGTATCATTCCTGCCAATATTATCACGGCTACGTAATGACTTCTACTTCTCTCAAGGTTGGATGAGTAAACTACATTTTCCTTCAAATACATTGAAAAGGAGCAGAAAAAGAACGCAACCGCTAAAACTATAATATTAAAGAACTCCAAGTTGCGCAAGTCGAGTATCAACGCATGTACAGTTATCAACTTGATTATCTGTCATAGAAAGCAAGGCGAACAGCTGGCTGAACGGGTTTTGAAGACGTCGAAGAATCTGCGCGAGAGTACGAGCAGATGACTAGCATAAAAACAAGGGACCGACCGCTGCTCGGTGACGCGCTCAAGTTTTCCAGCATCTGCACCTGAACAGTCAATGCACGGAATGATTCTTGTCGTAGGAGGGCTCGTCGTTTTGGGATATGTGGCCTATAAATACTTCTAGTCAAGCCAGTACAGGCATATTTTTAGCTGGTAAGTTGGAGATGTAGCTGATAGTTTGCAGATCAATAGCTGAAACAACTGCCGTAAAATCGCAGTGAATACTAAGCTAGGAGCTCCGACAATAGATGGAGTTGGACTATATACTAGTTCCCACAGCGCTCACAGGCTCTACCGATTATGCGAGGAATTAAGTTTTGTCGGGATACAGTCCAAAGCCATACGGCAAACTACACTACAGTGACTCAGTGGTCACAAAAAGTTTGAAAAAGCAATAGGCTTAGGAAGTAAGTAACCGAACAAGTATCCAAGAGTTACCTCCCATATATAGTGTAAATGAACTCCACTAATTGTACACAATGGTATAACAAAGCCGTATCAAGAGCATATTAAAAATAAAAAAAGGGCAAAATTTTACATGAACTAAGATTCAGTTATAGTTATTATCCAGAGAATATTAAGTCAGCAAGTACTGGATACTCCTCCATCAGTTTTAAAAAACGTTACTTCGACTGTTTGCTTTTTTCATTAGGGAGCTTTACGACGCGATTGCGGTAAAAACTGCAGACCTTATCATCAGAAGGTATATCATTCAGTTTGATTGGTCAAATTTTCTTTTATGCTGGTTCCATATCCTTCCAAGTTTTTTTTCTATATCTTGGTACTTCAGATGTCCTAAATCCTATAGATAAGCATGTAAGCGGCCGATCAATTGTTGACTTTGACAAACTTATCGAGGAGGTATGCGATAGTGGAACTGGCAGTTTCTCCCTAGGTGTGTTGAAATTTTGTCGTTATAATCAGTTAATCAACCTATATTTCTTAATCTGATCTCTTCAAAGCCGCCTTCTATATACGTGGTCAGTTACTGATTCAACTTAGACTCAGTACATTCTCTTTAATCCTTTTTATCTATCTTCTTGTGCGAATCGTGGTCGCCAACAACGATATCCATATATATATGTAAGGCACTGTTTGTTATTGTTTGTGTGCGTTTAGTATTTTGTTGTTACAGATTCAGTACAGTGATGTCCAGTGTCCATATATACGTTGTTATGTGGCACGCATGGTGAGTGAGTAGTATGTGAGTTGCTTGCATTACACGTGCCTAACATGCAACCGCCGATTGCATTAACAAGTTCCCAGTTCCATTGTTCACTCCTCCAACGACTCTCCAGGAGTCAACTTCAACATTTCTGAATGCAATATGTTACTCAATACTTTGCAAATGGTATCGAAGAAAATGACTATTGTACATCAAAATACTAAACAGCGCTAGTAAGTTGTTAATAACAGTTGAAGCATTCCGTCAAGAGACGTTGGATGTGCAGAAATACCTGCGAGAGTGGAATCGCCTGTTCATCGACGAAGATGGCATTCTGTATCGAATTACTTCGCTTGACGGTCAAAAAAAGCAATTAGTCTTGCCCCCGAGCCATAAACAGCAGGCCCTGAAAGGCGTCCACGACGATGTGGGTCATCAAGGCAAGGATAAGTATCTGTGGCTTCCAAGGCAGCGATTGTACTGGCCCGGGTTAGAGAAGGATCTTGAATCCGCCATTGAGCACTATGCTCGCTGCATCTTGAGAAAGGGACCTATTAAGATTGCCGAGTGAATCCCAATACAGACAACACACCCAATGGAGCTGGTTTGCATGGACTTCTGATCATTTGAAAGGTCTAAGGGTGGCTTATTCTTGTGATCACAAACCATTTCATCACGTATGCTCAAGCTGTTCCCTGTCGCAGCCAGACAGCCCAGACAACCGGAAAGGTCCTGTATGAGCATTTCATTAAGTTTTATTCTTTCCTTGAAAGGTTCCACAGCGATCAAGGCCGGAACTTTGAGAATTTAGTGATAAGGAAACTATTCAGGTTAGCAGGAGTAGCCAAATATCCTACTACTCCATATCACCCCATGGCGAACGGTTCAACTGAGCGTTTCGACCAAACCCTGTTAAAATGCTTGATACACTGGAAGCCGACCAGAAATTTGACTGGAAATTGTACATTGGAACAATCGTTCAGGCCTTCAATGCCACCAAAAGTGATGCCACTGGGTATTCCCCCCATTTTTTCATGTTTGGTTGGCATCCCAGGCTATCAATCGACGCCTATTTGGATACCCGTACTGGAAATGATGGTGCCAAAGATCCGGCCGGTTACGTGCAGAAACTTCAACAACACCAGCAGTATGCTTACAGATGTGCTGCTAAAGAGGTCGGGAAACAGGCCGCACGTAACAAGGATGTTTACGACCGAAAGATTCAAGCCTCCAAGCTAGAGGTCAACGAAAGCATAAATTGACCTACCGCTGGGAACACCACCCTTATATAGTCCAGGAGATTCCTAACCCTGACAGACCAGTCTAATGGGTACAGCGAGAAGATGACAAAGAAAACCAATGAACCCTTAACAGGAACTTCTTGCTCCCCTTTAACTTCCTTCCACCTTCCCCTAGCTCCCCTGGTCCAAAAAAGTCCCGAAAGACCAAACGTCAGTCAGTCCCGGCAACTCGAGATCCCCATGCTCAAGCCCTGTCCAGCGACTCCGGATCCAGTCCAGAACACTCCGATTCTGAAGTTGAAATTTATACATATTCTCTTTCCATGCCTGACTATAGACCAGATCCCAAGCCCCGGGTTAATAGACTCAGAAACTCCCAGTTAGTTTCCACTGAGACAGCTGGTTCCCCGTTACAGGAAACCAATTTAACCCCTGATCGGCAGCAGCAGATCCTTGCCCATACCCGGTGACGAAAAGTAATGAGCGGGATCAAGTTTGTACACGTGTACAGCGGTGTCACGAAATACCTCAAACACACACACGAGGTACAACACATCCGTGCTCGGATATAGATCGTGATAGTCACCGAGATTTTGTACTTGAACGCAGACCAAACCTTCTTTACATGCCTGTAGTTGGCGGTGGAAATCCCTTCACGTGACAACGATGAATATAACGCTAAGATCGGAAGCAGGTGAGTTTTGCAAATTTGCTCCAGTCGTTCATGTACTCGACTGGATACACACCTTTTCTCGCTATCAGGTCTGTTGGTTGGACAGAAATATACGATTGATTTCGAAGTTCTCCGCCGTCCGTTTGCTCGCTAACTTCTCCAGAGACGAATTCATAAACTGGATCGAATTGATGAACTGTGATTGTCCCAGACGAAACGTCATGTATTTTTCCATAATGTTGATAATCACGCTAATCGGTGAGTCGGACGCTGTGGCGACTGCTTGGATGATCAAATGGTCATCGGACAGACATATATTACGAAGCATTATATAAATTTTGATTAGTTGTAACAAATATTAACTTCAACTTATACGCGTTGTGCGGCAACTCTGTAATCGCCAGTAATGTGACAGTGATCAGGTACTCTGAAACTTGGACCTTAATTTCAGTGCCGGACGGGCTTTGCTCTTTGACAGTGGACTAGCGTTGCTCCCTTTGTTTAGACGCATTTGTATCTTGATCAAAAGAGCTGCTTTCCACTGCAACATTCAGGCATTCAAAATCCGCGTAGATGATAGATAGGACTTTCACCTTTCGCTGCACTGCAATAAATTTGACAGTGTTTTACAACGCTCGGGCATGATTGTGCGCTGTGGTTTTTCACTGATTCAGCCACATGAAAAGTCGTGACAAGTGAGCAGTTCTTGAGTGTTAAATTCATGCATGCAACGTCTGCACGTATACATTTTATGCATAAATTATTTGCATCACAACGATATTAGGCGCATTTGTGTCTTGGTCAAAAGAGCTGCTTTCCACTGCAACATTCTGGCAGTCAAAATCCGCATACACATTTTATGCGCGTTCTTACTGCATCGTTTAAGCAGCCGGCCAAGACTTTTTATCCATATATAGTGCGATACCGTTTCTAATTCATTGACGAGTAAATTTCCACAGAATATTTCTTGAAAGCAGGCAAAAATGTGTTGCTTCAAACCGGAATCACTACGGAGCCCTATAAATGTTCTGCATGCTGCTGACCATGGCATTCCTTCCTTATTCAGACCACAGCAAGCACAAGGCAGCAAGAGACGCTTACATCCGTTCACAACTCATAAACACGTTCCTAGGAAGACTAAGAAAAGAACAGACAGAGAATTAGATGTCGTTGATTATTACTAAAATGATGCACCGAAATTCTTGCGAATGTCCCAGGTTAGAACTCGATCTGTTTGAGAATGCAAGAATCCCAAAAGGTAGAATTTGATCCCTTCTCGTTTTTGACTGCCTCAGCCATATCGAATTTGGACATCAAAGGAGAGACCAAAGATTACATGAATCTGAACTGCAAAACATGTACCTAAAAGCTAAAATTTCCCAAACGGACGACACTGCTCCAGGTGCCGAGGCTACAGTCGCTCTCGTCAACAATTCCATTCATTCATTGTTCAGCGAGGTGGATTTGTAGTTGAATAACAAACTGGTTGGCAGCAACATAGATACTTACCCTTACCTAAGAAAACTCTTGACGTACTGAGAAGAAACCAGTAACACTCATTGGATGCTTCCGTGATATGGAAACATGACACGTTGGAGAATTCAACTGCACAGCCGTGGCAGAAGATGGCAATCCTCACAACATGGGATATAACGACCGTAGAAGGAAATCCAGCAAGGAATCAGTTTAGAACTGATTGATCGTTTGCATCTGGACTTACAGGTGCAAGACAAGAATTTACTGATTGTCCGTATGAGACTGAAGCAGAAGCTTTTTCCATTTGATGGCAAATGCTAACGAGTACAAAACCACCATTCAAGAAACCCGACTCTACTTGCGCCGTATCGAGGTGTTAAGCAAAGTGGGAAACGATATCATGCACACTTTGCGCAGAACGACCGCCAAGCATCCTTTCGCCATTACCGCTGAACTCCGATCCAAGATCTAAGATCACCTTTTCAACGGAACTTTAAAGAGAAAAAAAATTACTTGAGATCTTACTCGTCACTGTATGAGGCCACTGGGCAGTTAGGTACCAACGCCAGAATATCCTACGACGATTATGCAGTATGTTACGCTTTGTGGGCTTCTGATTTCACTCCAGACCAAGGCGATGACGAGAGACGATTCGACCCAATAAAATCTGACCAACTTCGTGTAGACCTTCACTTTGCTGACGCTCTAGGCTACAAAGTGAACGTCATCTCGTATGCAGAATTTGATAATACTCTGGAAATCAACAGTTAGAGAGAAGTGATTATAGATTAGAAGCTAAGGAAGAATGCGAACCCTGTCTGGAATACGGAACCTCTTTGGAGATTGGGGACGAGAATCTCTCTGAGCCAGAAAAAGAGGAAGAAAACGCTACAGAAGACAAAGAGATAGTCATGATGTCGAGATGGCCAGAACAAGAAGAAGATTTAGTCTCCTGTTTAACTAAGCATCTGGCTGAAAAAAATTACAGCGTTAACCCACAAGCATTAGTTTGGATATCAAAACGATAATCCCTGTCAGATCCAGCACGATAAATGTATGACGATGAGCCAAAGAGAAAAACTGGAAGAGTATCTGGATGACGTTTCTCCGAAGAGAAAGGGCTGAATCATTGGTATAAAGACTTGCGTGACCATATCTGTCCTCCATTGACTTCTCTCTAGATACAACGCATCCAAGCTCTCTTTACACTGAATAAGGTGACGAAAAAGTCAGGGATGAATTGATGACTAATTATTACATGTGAAAACAAGTGATAAATAGATACCTGGTAACTACATTATCTTCTGATGCGCAGTTTATAAACGGTTTCATGGAGTCCTTTAGTGTGTGCTTAAGATGGACTTTCTCGTCTCAAATATAAAATCATTCAAGACTATGTCATTAAGACGGACGAAGTCATCAATCAGGAACCCAGGGGTTCGCCATCTTCTTTTCCAACTTCACGGAGAGGAGTATTTCGTTTCTTATGGATCTCCACTCTTGGAAGTAGACATTATTTACCGTGTGAGAAGAAATGCCTTATCGACTCGATTCAATCATCTGAAATTACAAAGAATATATTCCATGGTGTGTCGACAATATTGTGTCTGTTATCAACGCAGTCCTGGATATCCCTTAAAACGTTTAGTAACTTATTTTGATAGTGGGTATGCTAGAAACGATGATAAAGTAGAAAGATGATTTGATGAACATAATGGTTATCTTTTGTTTTTAGCTGGGAAAAGTAGTGTGCATCCATGGCCAATTGACATAGAACGGCGGAAGACGAGTTTGACTCCAGAACGTTGTTAACCTTGTAAATATGTTCCTGTTTAAAGGTAGTTAAATTGTTGATTTATTGATTTATATTTTGTGTTGAAGAAGCTTCTTCTTGTGAATAAATATGTTGAATTTTGAAATGGTTTATGCTGTTGTTTGATGGATTTCCCCTTTCTGTCACTATGGGTGATGTTATCAATTGCATTTCCTAAACCACATGGATATTTTCCATCGCGTCCGAGCTTGATGCATATAAATCGGTGTGCTCGCCTGAAAGCAACTCATTAGGCAGCGACCACTTTCCGATCATCATCACCCTACAGATGACTGTGCAGTTTAGTCACAACGCCAAAATCTCCCAGATGGATATATGACAAAGCAGACTGGGAAACATTCCGTAAAACACTCTCGGAAATCAATACTAATAATCTAGAAAACAGGGATACAAACATATGCTACGAAAATCTAATTAACACAATACATGATGCAGCAATTAGTAGTATACCAAAAACCAGTGGGAAACAAATCAAACGATCGGTACCTTGGTGGAATGGTGAGTACAAAACTGCTTGCAAAGAAAAAACAAAAAGCACTCAATAAGGTTAAACATACAGGAAACTCAGTAGACTTTACTCACTACAAAGAAAAAGAAAAAACCCTGAAACAAATAATCAAAAAGGCAAAAGAAAAATCATGGCAGCAATTCTCTTCAAAACTCAACATTAAATCAAACTCTAAACAGGTGTGGGACAAAATAAAAGCAATTAGAGGTAAAACAGTAAGCAATACACCCAAAATTTCAGGAGCCAACACCAGTAAGGATAAAGCAAATAAACTAGCCAGCCATTTCTCTGAAATGAGCAGTGAGAAAAACCACACCAATAATTTCCAACTACACCGCACAAAAGTAGAAAAAAACCTAAAACACCTATTCCAAGACCTAGGAGGAAAAACATCCAACCTAAATAGTGAAATCACGCTCCAAGAATGGGAAATAGCATTAGGATCCAAAAACAAAACATCACCAGGAGAAGATCAGATAGGATACATAATATATTAAAACATCCCTCAAAACATAACAGCAACCATCCTAAAGCTATTAAATAAAACCTGGTGTGAGGGCAGGGTACCTGATAAATGGAAACACGCCATAATAATCCCGATCCCTAAACCTGGAAAAGACCGTAATAACATCAACTCCTACACACCTATCACTCTTACAAACAATATATGTAAAATCATGGAAACAATCATTACCATCTGGAAAGCAATAACTTACTCTCGGAAAATCAATGTGGATTTAGAAATAAGAGATCAACCACAGAACAACTCATCCGCTTAGAAGCTGCATTCAAAATGGCATTCAGCTCCAAAAGAAAATCAGACAGATACCTTATATGCTGTCTTCCTTGACCTGGAAAAGGCATTTGACCTTGTATGGACAAAAGGTCTAATAGCGAAATTAAACCACTTTGGAATATCAGGACGTATATTCAACTTTATAGAAAACTTTTTGGCAAATCGCAAAATTATCACAAGAGTGGGGGAAACTTGCTCTGAAACGCACACCCTAGACAATGTCACACCTCAAGGGAACGTGATAAGTCCCACACTGTTCAACCTCATGATAAACGACTTAGACTCCAACCTAACTTCCAGAAAAGTCGAAATTTCACAATTTGCAGATGACAGCGGAATCTGGAGAGCAAGAAACCCCGCTAGTCAACCAGTAATTAATGACATTCAACATAGCTTAGATAATATAGGGAGCTGGGATGATAAATGGGGCTTCAAAATTTCCCACGAAAAAACAATAGCTGTCCTATTCACTCCAAAAATAAGAACCAAGTTAACTTACCCCAAATTATTTATACAGAATAACAATATCAAATTTGTTAAAGTAGCGAGATTCCTAGGTATGTATTACGACGAACACATAAATTGGGGTCAACATATCAACAACCTAATAAACAGCTGTAGTAAAGACCTAAACCTAATGCGAAACCTTAAAGGAACAACCTGGGGGTCCAACCAGAAAACATTACCTACCATATATAGGGCACTGATAAGATCGAATCTGGACTATGGATGTCAGATTTACAACTTGGCAGAACCTAAACATCTAAAAAAACTGGACACGATTCAACGTAAAGCGCTGATTATCTGTACAGGCACTCTCCCATCCACATCGTTAGCTGAACTACAAGTACTAACAGGGGAACTACCACTTCAATTAAAAAGACATGAACTATTGCTAAGATAGGCTGCTAGGTTAACAACTCACCTAGAAACACATCCGACTAGCAAAACCATACATAAATGCGACCAAGCCTTCAGCAGAAAACTTGTTCCTCATACTCCAGGAGGAAAACTGATCTATCAACTGACGGGTCTACTACCGATAACAAATTTTCAGGCGGAACCCACTGAGTTCCCTGATCAAGCCCCATGGATATCCTCAAAACCATCAATTAACACACAAGCAACAAAACTTGGAAACAAACTTGAAGAAGAGCATATGCTAAAGACAAATATAACAATTGAGATCCTCACATCCTACTCCGGTTTCGTAAAAATCTACAACGATGGCTCCAAAACATCTGAACCACCCAGAATGGCAGCGGCAGTGGTTATCCCAGAACACAATATCCAATTGGGAACCTGATAACCTGACCACTGCTCAATTTTTACGGCAGAATTCTGGGCAATAATGGAAGCATTAAAATGGATTAAAGACAACCGTATTAAAAAGTCAGTAATCATCAGTGACTCTCTCAGCGTAATAACAGCCATAAAATCAAATAACTCCAAATAAGAGCTAAGCCACAAACAACAACATGTGGAACTCATGTGGATCCCATCTCACATAGGAATTATAGGAAATGAAATGGCTGACAAGTGGGTCCCATCTCACATAGGAATTATAGGAAATGAAATGGCTGACAAGATAGCAAAACATAAATTAGGTGACCTAAAACCCATAACCATAATCTACAGTGTCAGCGAAATACAAGGCATTATCAAGACCTATATCAACAACAAATGGGAGGAACAGTGGACTAATAACACTAAAGGACGCAAATTTTATGCCATTCAAAATGTGGTTGGCCGAAATGTACAAACTCCAAAAGTAAACAGCCCTGATCAAACAATTATAAACAGAGTAATAACAGGCAAAACGAAATTAGCAAGCAGTTTCGGTCAGCACATAGGGCCCCAACCGTCCAACATAAACTGCTACCACTGCCAAGTTCCTGAAGACCTAAACCTCGTACTGAACATCTGCCACAAATATAAGGAAGAAAGAACGAACAGAAAAAGATTGGATCACCGGGGATGTTCCCTGACTTCTTAAAAAATAACCCAAACATCAACACCACCTATCAAAACATCATTAACTTTATACGTGAAGCGGGACTCACTAATAAAATATAAAAATACAAATAGTTTTAAAATAAATGAAAAAACAAAAAACAAACTGATAATCAAACCAGGGGGTGGAGATGGGGTGGGGGCTTCGGTTTATGGTCCACATAGGAGTATGTACCAGCCTAAGCGCGGGCTGGAGCCCCTACCTCATCTCAAATTTCATGGGAAAAAACCTAAAACCTAAAACTAGATACACAATAAATCCACATACCATGTCATACATAAACACTAATTAAAAACTCTAATCAATAAAAGCCGATACACCATATAACTAAACCAGGGGGTGCGAGATGGCGCGGTGGCTTCGGTTTACGACCAACATAGGGATA